>JAWZYV010013169.1:0-126801 GCA_038373885.1 Cheiracanthium punctorium | reverse complement strand
CCCTGATTTGGCACCCAATGACATTTTAAATTCCAGTACATCAAAAATAAATTACGTGGACAACGATTTTCGACACCCGAAGAAGAGGTTGTTGCATTCAAAACGCATGTTTTGCAGTTACCTCAATCGGAGTGGAAAAAGTGCTTCGAAAATTGGTTCAAACGTATACAAAAGTACATTGATCTTCTCGAGAATATTTTTAAAAAATCTGATGTGTCCAACACATGACTTCCTTGCACGTCCATTAGATCAAAAATATTTTCGACGCACTTCCTCTAAATGTATTTCTTTGAAAGAGATAAAATATCAATAATAGTAAGGTTTAGCGATTTCCAGCCAAATATTTCGATATCGCCAAGCTGAGTTCAATTTGAAAGATTTCCTTCTGACACTTTATTTGGCGATATTTCACCAAAAGCCGAATAACTTGAGATAGTCTGCGACATTTTGGGGATAGCCAAAGTAGTCATTGACCACAGACTTTCATTAATTGAATGCATCCATACACCTCAATGTATTAGAAGTCATTTGGCTCACCCTGTAAATAAATTCTCAGTCGATTGCTGTCAAAAAAGATATTGAAAACAGTTAGATATTACAATAGTTCTAAATACAAAAGTTAAAAAATCTACGGGTTAGTTTTAGAGTTATACAAAATACGAAATAATTTTTGGCGCCAAATTTGGCGATATTTCGGCGAAACTCGTCAATGTCGACGACATTTGGCGAGATTTTAAGCATGAACCAAACAATGACAGATTATCGCCAAATTTGGCGATATTTCGCCAAAACTCGCCAAGAACGATGACAAATGGCGATACTTTGGGCATGGACCAAATGACTGACTATCGCCAAATTTGGCGATATTTCGCCAAAACTCGCCAAGGTCGAGGACAGACGGCGAGATTTTGGGCATGTACCAAACAATGACTATCTACAGTAGTATTATATTGAAGATGTCCATAGACATTAAAGTACTGAAATTCTTTCCGGTGGTCCTGTAAATAAACTCTCCAGTAGATTGGAACCAAAAATCGAGATGCACAACTAGCTGTTACAACATTCTTATATATGAAATTTCATAATAGTTTTTGAGATTTGAGAGTTAAATATGCACACACGTACACCAAAAGTCGCCAAGCTTGGCGACTTTTGGCATAGTTCTTGAGGGAGGCACGTGACCGTGGTCGGACCATTACCTAACTTATGTGGTAGGACGGTATTGTGCTTGAAATGGATGAATGCCCCTAAAATTGCCATTGACCGTAATGTATTGGAAATCTTTTGAGTGTTCCTGTAGCAGAACTATAAATGATAAAGACACTTTCTTTAATGGAGAAATTCATTTTCTAACTCTTTACAGCATATATCACTTCTGAGTCGTTTGAAATAGCCCAATACCTCTAAAAAAACGCTTTGATGAATTTCGGCCCTTAGAGCGTAATGTATTTCGAATCTTTTGGGCGGTCCTGTAGATAAACTATTCAGTCGAATGGAACCGAAAGAGGAGGTGCACAACTAGATGTTACAACAATCCTAAATATAAAGTTTCAACATTGTACGCCTAACAGTTTTTGAGATATGCGAGTTTAATGAATTTCGGCCCATTGAGCGTAATGTATTTCGAATGTTTTGGGCAGTCCTGTAGATAAACTATCCAGTCGAATGGAACCAAAAGGGGAGGTGCACTACTAGATGTTACAACTATCCAAAATATGAAGTTTCGACATTCTACGCCTAATAGCTTTTGAGTTAGGCGAGTTTAATGAATTTCGGCCCATAGAGCGTAATGTATTTCGAATCTTTTGGGCGGTCCTGTACATAAACTATCCATTCGATTGCCACCAAAAGGGGAGGTGCACAACTAGATCATAGAACAATCCTAAATATCAAATCTCAACATTCTACGACCAATAGTTTTTGAGATATGCGAGTTACATACATACGTACGTACGTACAGACGGCATGGAAAAACTGGCCACAGTAGACTCGCCGCTGGTCAAAATGAGTT
Source organism: Cheiracanthium punctorium (assembly GCA_038373885.1). NCBI lineage: Eukaryota > Metazoa > Arthropoda > Arachnida > Araneae > Cheiracanthiidae > Cheiracanthium > Cheiracanthium punctorium. The sequence goes on along the minus strand of JAWZYV010013169.1, from coordinate 124,790 downwards.
GCAGACGCGTTAATATGATCGTGCATGCTAGCCTACGATGAGATGCATCGAAAAAATTTTTTTAATTAAATTTAGAGATAGTCAAAATCGGTTTTTTTGTCGAAATTTGGCCCCCAAAATTTTTCGGGATCACATTACTTCCTTATACTACGTACAAGGAAGTAAAACAATAAAACCAATTTAGATCATAAATATTTGTTGTTTCATTATTAGGCCAGAAATATAAATAGCAACCCTCGTAATGCTGATAATAAGAAGCTGATTTTTATTCGCACTATTAGAACTAAAAGACCCAAATATAATTTAATGTTATTATGATTTTAAATAAAATATTAATATGAATTATGAATTATTAAATTAATATTCAAAAAAATTATGAATAGAAACATAGACAAATTTCTATGGAAATAGATGCAGAAAGCAATATTACATGGCTGTGCAAAATTTCAAATTTTTTCGTTCGGTAGTTTAATTTATATTGTTACGAATTTTCGGGGCAACCCACTGCTCTGGGGCTTAAAATAGTTAAAAAGTCATATTCTACGCTTCAAATAGATAGATTTTGCTTTTTGTTGCATCAAAATCCGTCAACTAGAACCGGAGATACGGAGGTTTCCGTTTTCCATTGTTTTCTGAGGAGGCTCTAGAAATCTCGAGAAATATTGGTCCTAGGGCTTAGATCTCTTCATTTTTGGGGACTTATTTTTGGCGCCAAATTTGGCGATATTTCGCCAAAAGTCGCCAAGCTTGGTGACATTTTGGTCATTTGGCGCGATTTTTCCTATGGGGCCTGTAAAGCTGCTTTTGCTGCATTAAAATCACATAAAACCTAACATCTCTCTTCTATGACGTAATCAGAAGTCCCGCTTTATCTGGAATCTTCGAGAAATATACTTTTCTAGAAGCTGCTCGCCGCTTCTGCCTCCTCTATAAATTCCACCAGCGCGCTGCTCCGAGAGTTCAGTGTTGATCAAGCTTTGAGAGAGTGAATACGCTTGCTTTGTGATAGAAGCTGTGTTTCGCGCTGTTTGTGAAGCTTTGAATTTAAGTGCTGTGTGTACATTTTTCATCGCTGAGTCTTGAGAGACTGTTAGTGTTATTTCTCGTATATTTTCACTGAATTTTTGGAAGTGAAAGTGTTCCACTTTGCGTGAGAAATACAGCATTTGTGAGAGTTTCTGATCTAAGCGAACTGTTAAAAGCACATTACTGTTTACTTGTGCTTGAGAATTTTGTACAGCTGATTGTTCCACGAAGTTCTAGAAGCAATAAAGTTGTATTCCATCCTGACCAGTGGACTTTTTACTTGAACGTTTTACACCAACTGGACTTAAATACGACGAACCCCAGAAGTAGCAGAGTAATTTCTGTAACAATATTAAATAAAATATGTTATTTTCATGAGTTAAGGGACCATATATAAATTCATTGGGTGGCAATTTTTTGAAAATTGCTTAAAATAAAAGTAAATTAGATTTCTTTTGTGCAAAAACACAGTAAAAGATATCGGTATTAAAAAATATCAATTTTTGAAGCAAATAAAATAGGTTTTTACAGTTTGATGGTGATTCTATAAAGCGTCTGTTGTTGCGTCCGCTACCATATTCCCCCCAAAAAAATATTTTCAGGTATAAAATTAGATGCAGTAGATGTATGTCTTCTAATACAACGTCCTATTTCTGAAAAAAAAAAAAAAACATCCTCAATATTCGAGGCATGAAGTTGACCTTTTTTAGTATTGGAAACATTGCGTCTTTGGACTTCCCCATACTTTATCAAATATTCAAAAAAAAAAAAAAAACATTCAAAATCAGGTTTTTCTGTCTAAATTTTCATCTGAATATAAAATAAAATTCCGCCAAAAGTCTTATAAGAATATTGCACTTTGCAGACGATAATATTAAATGAAGAAAGTGAAATAACAAACACAGTGATAATATAGGATCGGCCAAAAAGTAATTGCGTTTTTTACACGGAATTCATACAAATAAATTTTCAATCATGAAACCATTCTTCAAGTTTGTCCGTAGTAACATTCATGCTTGTAGTCAGAAGAGCAGCGAGCAGCCTCTCACTCCTGCCAACATTTCACCTGTCCAAGAGAACCATCAAGGGAAATACTCAATAACAATTTCAAAGTTAGAAAGATTTTCAATATCGTGAGCATTCATTTGCATTTTTCCTTTAAATCATGTGTTCGAACCAAGGAACTTATGAACTCACGGGTCATTTGGACCACTGACTAAAGATTCTAATTTCTACCCTTGATATTCTTACAAAAAAAAAACTTTAAGAGAGATGGTAAAAATATTTTCCTTGAAAATAATGTTTATTTTTTTTTAACTCTCTTGAGCGAAATGAATAAAAGGCGAAAAGTTCGGAACACACAAATAGCGTTTTTCAATCTGCAGAAAGTCCCTTAAAAACGTGCAAAAAATATTTCGCAATATCTCCGGAAATTATCGTAGAAAATTGGTGAAAATTTATATTCAGGGTAATGTGAAGGTTTTCTTTCATATAATGAAGTCAAAATACAGTGTTGCCTTTGAGAAAAACGAAGTTGATGCAGACATAAATATGAAGACGGCCCCTTATGCAAATTAAATTAACAGCAAATTAAAGTATGCGTTATATGCAAACGAATGGTATATATAACTTTCCTGTATGACGAAGGACGGCGAAATAAAGAGCAAGTGGGACTTTTTTTTTTCAGGAGCTGTACATCAACGTATTTTACATGTGGCCTCTAATGGTAAAAAAGTTCCCCGCCTCTGATATACTATCTAGCATTTGTTTTAGCCTCCGGCCTAGCTCAATGGGCCAGATGAGATATTAAACACACGGGTCATTATGATGAGCCTATTAACATGAGTTTTTGAACACTATCTGCTTTATAAATATAGCATATAACAATAAGCATCCTCTCAAAATTATAACTTTCTATTAGCTCACTTAAAAATCCTTTACGGGAATTGCAACTTTCGTTTTCAAACAAAATATTTGTCTCTGAATCCAAAATTAATCAAAAAGCAATGGATATATTTCGTATTGATTTCTCGACTCATGTTCACCACACCTCACAAGAATTTGCAGGGACTATGAGACCCCGGCATTTTACTAGCTGATAGCTTCTGTCGTCTGTAATGCTGTTGGACCGTACACGCTAATGTGAGCTGGTGTCTTCGTGGCTCCAATGTCTTCCATGTTCAATCGATGCCTCTAAAGGGGCCGATTTTAGGTGCCGGTTGGTCCCTCATCTGGAATTGGTTCAAAATTAGGGACTAGGAAGACGGAGTACAACCCAACTGGAGAGGAAGGGGGGAGAATGACACCCGTTTCAATGGATAGTTTACTCGTGTATCCAACGAAAAACAACAACAACAAAAATTACTTCAAAATCAAGTCAGAACTTTGTAATGAACAACTCATTGACAGTGGCACAGATACTGATCGATTTAGCGAATCATAAAGTTTTATTTTTTCCTCGATTAACCTAGATTGAAAATTAATTAATGAAAGTAAATATTTACACTAAATTAAAGAAGAAGGAAAGAAATGAAACAAATGTGCAGTACTTACTTGAATTAAATTATTAAATTAATGATATGAATATTTTAAAAAAATTGTTGAATTTATTTTTAGAAATAGTTGAACATAATTCATTTCATAAAATGTTCTGGTTACCAAATATTTAAATTTAGAAAAAAAGTAAAAAATATTTTTTGTAATTTATGAAAAAAAAAAATTATCAGTTTCAGAGTAAAAAAATTAGAGCTTTTTTTTTCGTATTTTAATATTAGAGTTACATTACTCAATTTCCGTTTAGTTTTTTCGGAAGTGGCACTCGCACGATTAGAGGTCTCATTGTAAAAATTTAAAAATACTTCTCCTCATACAAATTGGAAGCAAAATAAGAAAAAAAATGCCCCACTGACTCTGCGTGGTTCATCACTGCCTTGTGATACTCATAATTCGCTGGACCGTTTCTGTCAGTCATTTGCGGCCAATCAATCGTCAGTCTAGCTGCCGTTGGCCGAAGAGAACTCTTCCTTTCTAGCACTTGGTGTGTCCCTGGCTCCATACAACCTGGCCAGATCCGAGTTCTTTGTCGGTTTCCACATTAGAGGCCTCGGTCACACCCTCGACCCGACCAATCGCGATGACAGCAGTCGTCACAACCATCATCCTCTGCAGAGCGCTCCTACAGACGCGCATCGCAGCGAACGTCCGAGCGCACAAGGCAAGTGACTGTGATGCACATCACCTGCTCGCGATCCGGTGATCGAAGTTCTAATCCATTACATTCATAACATCATCACGTTCATAACATCATCACATACTTAACCTGTTTCACATACTTACCCATTATACATCCACCCTAAATTAAACACTTTGGACTAGAACCCCGTGCAACCGGCTCGCGAGTAGAGAGAGATCACGAACGCAGAGGCCAGAGCAGGCCACTTAGTTGATGCCTGTTTCTTCTATATAAGGTTTCCATTGTTGAAAGTTACATAATGCAATGAAAACATAAACGCATTCTTGAAATGAACCACGTGTTTTGAATGACTCAGTACTCTATTGTTTCAATAATTACCGGCCCCACCATGGCCAAATGGATATGGCACTCAAAAAGGCAACGGACAAGGACTGACAAGTGTGAAGGACCCCGGGTTTGAACCCCATCGCGCGGATGGCCGTCTAACGGTCGGAAACAGGGGTCGGTTTTCTCTAGGTGTAACATGTTTATGCATTAGAACTCCTTAAAAAAGTCCTCAGGCCAAAGGCACCCCCTACCCTAGACAAATAGCCCACGGGTAGCTTTGCCTTAACAACACGAACAATCGCAATAATTACTGCCTACTTCAAAAAAAGCAGGGAATAGAACGCTTATATGTCCAACGCTTACATGTACATTGAAAATTCTATAAGCGGTCATCTCTATTAAGCGACCCCCTCCTCCAACGAGCACCTGTATAAGACACCGGCTTTTTAACCTATCTACCTGATCTTAAAAACCACCTCTAAACCACTTCTAACCTCTAAAAGAGACCACACAACCCTCTATTAGCGACCGGGCCCAGTTCCCTGACTATCTATATATTATTTTGAAACATGTTTTTCTTTCGGCAACTAAATTGAGAGAACGGCTGGGTGTAAAAACTCGGTTGAGGTGTCTGAAGAAAGGACCCGGCCCGTATATGTTCCATCAAAAGAGAAAATCAGAAAAAGTCGAACGGTTTAGGCGTGGCGGAACGGCAAACGTGCTAATTTTCGCCATAGAAATAACAATGGGGTTTATTAACCCCATTGTTGGCAGACGATTGATATGCCTAAGCTCCGTAAGGTTTGACTTATTTGGAAAAATATTTGTTAGAAATTGCATCCGTTTGTAAATGTTGTGTGGCAAATGTGGATACAGTGTGATAATAAAAGTGTTGTTCTAAATTCTTATTAGAATAAGAGCAAGTATGATTTTAAAAAAAGAAATGAAAACCGTCTTCGAATTACTTCACCATAAGGAAAAATAATCGAATTCTAAATTAAAAGGCTTTGGCCAAATTCTCACGAAGTATAGCAGATATTGCCAAACTGAGTTCAGTCTTGGAGACTTATTTTTTGACGACAAACTTGGCGATAACTCGCCAAAACTGGTAATATTTCGCCATAGAAATAACATTGTGGTTTATTAAAACTCATTGTTGGCAGCTAAACACGCCTTCTTTATTTTGACGCTTTATCGCTTATCTGTTTAGCAGGAACGTGTTTTTACTTATCCACTAATTTAGAGAACGGCTAGGTATAAGAGAATTTTTAAAGTGTCTAAAAAAGGCCTTAGCCTGTAGATGTGTGATCAAAACAGCAAAATAGAAAAAGTCGAACACATAAACATTCCGGAAATGTGCAATTTTTCGCCATAGAAATAACATTGTGGTTTATTAAATACATCTGGAAATCATAAAAGCTTTCTTTATTTTGGCGCTTTATCGCTTATTTCCTTAATTTTTTCTATATATTAATTTGAAACATGTTTTTCCGGTATCCACTAAATTGAAAGAACAGCTATGTGTAAAAATTTGGTTGAGAGGTCTAAAAAAAGGTCTTGGTCTGTAGATGTGTCATCTAAAGAGAAAAATTTTTTAAAGTCGAAGGGATCAGGCGTAGCGGAACTTCAAATGTGCAATTTTTCGCCATAGAAATAACATTGTGGTTTATTAAATACATTTTGCTGTCATAAAAAGCCTTCTTTATTTTAGCGCTTTATCGCTTATTAGCACTATGGTGCTATTTCGTTCACGCTCAGACCTTGTCTACTCGATTCTGTCGATATGATTTGTAGACAGGTTTTGTAGAGATGAACTGTCACGGTGGAAATCTTTTTAAATGTATTTGCCACATAACGCGGAGGGGGAGGGGAGAATAAGTCTGATAAGGTTTGCGATTTTTGATAATTGATCGCCAAGTTTGCGGCAAAAAAAAAAAAAAAAGAACCATGCCTGGCGATGATTGTAAAATAGCTTTAGTAGGCAAATTTAATATAGATATTAATTACAAAGATGTGTTTTATGCAACGAGAAAGACACATATAGCACACTCATGGATTATGATGCTCATTCCGAACAATATTTAATATGGTGAAGTATAGTTGGAATATGCTTGGCGAAGATTGTAAAACAGTTTTAGCAGCTTTAGATTTCGATTCCAAAGACGTGTTTTGTGGAACAAGGAAGAAAAATACGGCACGGCCATTAATAATGATACACTTTTCAATTTAATGAAACAAGGAAGAAAATTAGGGACGGCGCATGGGTTATGATACGCTTTTAATATACAACACTTTAGTGAGTATTTAAAATATGAACTGTTTCAATTTTTTTTCAAACTTTTCTCCATACAAATACATTGTGGTTTGTTAACGACATTGACGGCAGTTGTAAACTCCTTTTTTAGTTAGCGATTTATCTTTTATTTCTTTACTTTTTCAGTTTTCTGTCTAATACTGGATCTTTACCATCGAGGATAGCTTGAGAAAAGGCAAATAAAGCAGGGAGCGCGCGATCGCCATTTAGCGGATTAGATTTATTTGTCTCTTGCAGAATTCCGAAATTTTTCACTATTTTCGCTTCATACTTTTGGCGTTTACCTTTCTGCGCCCGTATTTTCTCATGGAATGTTGTATGTCACTCTTTCAATGATCGAAGAATGCTGCGGCAGTCAAGATAATTTAAGAGAATTCAGATGGACGTTTCGTGATCGATGACTTTACCCAAAATATCGTCTTCAACGAAATGCTCAATTAGAATTTGTAATTGTATTTGCTCATTCGTCATTTAATATCTACTCTTCTTTTTTTTACTTAATAAAGATAGTTAAAAACAGATTATAAAGGTTTCAATCATTTCATCGTCATTGTACAGTTGCTAAGAACTGGCGTGAAACCTTTTTTTTACTTTCTGTCACAAGTCATGTTCCGTCAGCGTCGCTCTTTGATTTTTCCTGTTAGTTTTGTTCAAGACCTTGGTGACATTCTTGATCGTTCCCATTTATTTTTGAATATTACAGTCAATAAAGTGACCGTCGAATTCGACGGGTTCCAGCTAGTACAATATAAAATTTGTTTTTGCGAAAAAATCTTGTCAGGCTTAGTTGTCGATGCTAGTTTTGTTAGGCTTAGTTGTCGTGGTAGTTATCGATGTGCGATCGTTTGAACCAGTCATTGTGGGTGTTCGAGTCCCGATTAGAACTTCCCCCCCCCTTTTCTTCTAGCAGTGTGTATTAATTTTGCTATATAATGGTGTTTGAGGAAACACCGCTAAAATGGTGAATCTTAGCACCCATTTTTCTAAATACCGGTTGCAGCTAAATTGGCACCGGAATTTCGGTGAAACGCTGAACTTTATTTTGAACTGTGTAATAATAGGATTTGGAATTTTTACAGACAACTAATAATTTTTGTAAACTTTGTCGCATTTTAAGTTTTGTTTTCAGACTTTTTCTCAAATCCAGACACCCAGGATAATAAGGTAAGTAAGCAGCATTTCATTTGAATTACGCAGCATATATAACCGTAATATTATTTTTTTTTTGAAGATTTGAATTTTTTTTTGAGGAAATTTCAGGTTTAATTCAGAATAGCGTTATTAACCATAGCTAGTTAAAAAAAATTAAATTCATTTTTAGATGATAAGCAACGGTCGTTTGTAAGACAAAAGTGATTTTAAAAAGATATCTTAAACTTTTGCGTCTAAAGCATAAACTTACTAGGATAATTATCAATACATTAGCCGCTTCATTTCGCTCGTCATTCTTACATCGAGGATATATTGAACCAATCCGCTGTTAGCCTGAAGGCACAGGCAACTACCAAACACAATAAACTACATCGAATTTTCAAAAAAAAAAAAAAATCATGGAATAATTTCTTTGTCCCAGAGGTCCACACATGTGGCAGTTTTTCTTTCCTCTATAAAAACAATTACTTAAAAGTTTTGCAGTTCTGAGTCGACGTGCATATGCGTCGATGCTTTAATATTAAATAAATGATTTTAACTCATGTGAAAGTATAAATCCTACGCACGGTGCACGTATTCTATTTTTGTTTGCCATTATTTTACCTTTGCTTGCCATTTACACAAAAGAATATTTGGATGTTACTGAAATTTCCGAGGTTGAATTTGTTAATATTTTTTTTTTTGCTTTTTTTTCGAAATTAACACATCTGAAATGAACTTGTAGGGCATCATTTACCTTTAAAGGTGTCTTGACAATCTTCATTTATGGGCGATAACAAATTTTTACTACTAAAACAGACATTGAGATTTCGGATTTTATTCGAAAAATCATTTCAAAATACGCTTTTTACTTGTCGTTTTTAAGTGTAATAGGTTTTCTTAAAAATAATTATGAGATTGGTCTTTAATTTGAGATGTGAGATTTTTGTCAAGTGCAAAGAGGTTATAAGAGTTTGGGAAAATAGTGTAAATGTTTGTACGCGAATACTTCAAAAATTGCTCAAGTAAATACAATGAAAATTGGTAAGATGATAGGGAATGACTCAATAAAGATCGAATTACACAAAAATTTTAATAAAATTTTAAACTATGCGAACATCGCGCTCACGCCGTTTTTAGGGGAGCGGAGCATCACATTAAAGAGTTTGGTGAGAATGAAATGCCATTTAGTAGCACGCTAGTTGTCCATTCATTTTAAATAATAGCTTTAATATTTCTTTTTTCAAGACGTTTAGTCAATTTTTTAGATTTTGTGAAAACTATGTAACATTTTCCGTTTGAAGTCAAGTTTAAATATTTGAAGTTAATTAAATAAAATTTAGTTACAGGTGATGCGAATAATAATGTTTGAATAGAATTAAAGAAATTAAAAGAAAAGAAAATTTTGAATAATTATCCAAGAGAAACTACATTTTGCTGCATAGCAGGTCGTTGCTCAATAATCTAGTCAAATCGAACGTTGCAGTATTAGACTCTCTGCTAATAAGAAGTATGTGTCTTAGATATTCTCCCTCCAATTCAAAACATTACTATTAACATCTTCCTCTGGAACTTTAAATGACCTCTTGATATTAGAAATTCACGCCGCCAAAAGAAAACTCTAAGTTTGAAAATGAATTGTTTTGTTGACAATTTGACTCAGCAGTTTTTCTAGTTACTCATTATTATTTTGGTACGCACCATGCACACACAATGCGGATTAAAACTACAGGTGTGTCGGATATCCATATTTGTATTCGTATCCGTTTGAGCGAAAAGACATTATTAGTATCCGGATCCATGAGAGCGAAAATTTTTTATCCGTATCCGTAGCAGTGTTTTTTTCAGCTGATCTTCCACGGATCTTTCAATGCCTTTTCAGTGTAAGTCAAAGAAATGAAAAAATCAGATTATTCTATAATATTAATTAATATTTTTTGTAATTAAACATAAATTTTGTTGCTTAAAACTTAGTCATTACTGTTTACTATTGTTAAGTGAATCTTCTTTAGCTCAAACCCCCTTGTTTAAATTAGTGTCATTAATTTAAAGTTATTAGCATGTATTTACTATTGGCATAACTTGGTAGGCTGTTTGAATATTTCTACGTGGTGGGCTTCATCTACCCCAAGCACTAAACAGCTCCATCTCTTATTCTTGTCAAAAATATTTCTAGAAAGGGCTTCTCCCCTCCACCGCCTTTGTTAACCTACGGTATTTACAGATAATTATTCATGATTTTTAATGTTACAGTACAAGAACACCATCGTATCACAATACAAATTTTTTTCTGAAAGTTTTTTAATCGGCGTTTTTTATCGTTTATTACTGAGTTTTACATAGGTTTTGAAGATGCATCCTAAATATTTTCAAGCGTCTCATATAGTTAATCGTATTTATGTACCAAAATCACATAGTTTCTTTCGAACTATTGTCTTAACAAGTCAAGAAGGGGTTTTGTAGATTTGAAAAGCTTCTTGGTTTGTTAGTAGCGTTTCGATAATTTAATGCCTATAAAACTTCTACAAGATAGGATTCTACAAGATATGATTTCAACCACCATGTTACTTTTTCAATCCATGCATTACACAGGATCTGAAAGTTATCATTATTGTAGCAGATTGTTTTACAGATTGTACACGAAATTATCGCTTCAAGATGTTTACTTCAAAATATATTTCCAAACAAGATCCGTATCCGCGGATATGACAAATGGATTATCGATTTTCTTATCCGTATCCGCTGATATGAAAAACAGATGATCCTTTTCATATCCGCATCCGCGATATAAAAACAAGCTATCCGTTTTCAGATCCGTATCCGTATCAAACTTTTTAACGATCCGGCATACCTCTAATTAAAACCTGGAACCGAGGACAGTAAAAAAAATCACGGAAATTTGATCTGCATATATAATTACACCCGAAAATCCCGATATGAGTCCATTTTTCATTGTTTCAAACAGAAGGCGTCCTTGGTTTGATAGAGGTACTTGGTTAGAAGGTATGTATTAGCTCTTTTGTCCTCGCTTGCCACCATGGGCTGACATAGGCATTCATTGGTTTAGTTGATGGTAAAAGTTGCGAAGATTTTTATATCTCCAGAATAAAATGAATAGATTAATTAAAATTAAATAATAATTAAATAATTAATTAAATTCTTGAAAGGCTATAATGTTTTAATAAGAATTTTATAAAATCATTTCTCATAGGAAATTAGGCACTCATTCTCAAAATTGGAAATTTAAAATAAACTTACTCGTTCATCATTAATACACATACTCAAGTACATTTTTAACTCTTTTTGAAGTTTTAACTACTGAAAGCCATCAGTAATCTCGATTTGAAGAACAAAAACAAAAAATGTTTAGTCGGCTTTAGAATAATCTAACAGGCACTCATTCTTAAATTTTATAGTTTTATACAATGAAGTATAAATGTAGATGTCAAATATATGTATATATAATGTGCATTAAATGTTTATCACTTTTTAAATATTACTTACATATATTAGGAAAACAAAAAATTTAAAATAAACTCATCCAAAAATCACCATCCAGGTATTTCAGCTCCTTGATAGCATTTCAAGCAATTCAATGCAACCAGCAATCACGTTTTGAAAAAAAAAAAAATAATAATAGTACATGCCGGTTTTAGAATAATCAAAGACAGAAGACAGGATGGTCTTAAGAAGTTTTAATTCACGTATTAAGAATATTATTAATGAATGATCTCGAAGTACAGTAGACTACAACGTGATCTGTCTTACGCGTTCGTGATATGTGAGTTTTTCACGAGTAAAGATTTATCTCAGAGCTAAAGCGCGTGCTCCTCACTCGTAACTAGAGATTTTTCGACAACAGTAAGAAGTGAAAACCGCAAGGGCAGGGTGTGAAGGGTAAGAATCGCCTTCGTGATTGGCTACTGAAGAAGAGAGCCCACCAGTGAACGCTTTTTCATCTCTTGTAGCATCACTGAAGGCGGAAGCGCCCGAATTGTCATAGTGCAAACCTAGATTTATTCATTATTTTAGGTGGGAAATGGTAATATATAATTGGGGAATGTTTTGGGAACGGTTTGAGGGGAGTTTATGAATGCTGTAATTAAAGTAACTGTGTATGTGCTTTGAGAAGTCGTACGTGTATACATTATTTCGCAAAGCGAAATTTTCACTTTACGCAAGGGGGTCCTGGAACGTATGCATCACGTAAGTCAAGACTCCACTATACTCCGTAAAAAAGTTATCGAATTACCTTACAAATTGGCTAAAATTATGCTAAATGTATTGGTTTAAAAGCCTCAAAATGTCAAAATTTAGATTCCACTAATAATATTTTAGATTTTTAAAAATACTTCTTTCAGCAACATATGATCTCATAAGTCTAATTCATGTATTAAAAATATTTAAATTTTACAAAATGTAGGACAGGTAAAATATTGAATTGTTTCACACATTGGCTTTTATGTGAAGTTTATTGGTTAAAAAAATCTCAAAACATAAATTTTAAAATACATTTAAAAAATATCTTTGAATTTTTTAAAATGCTTCTTTGAACATCTGCGAAAAATTTCATATCATTTATTTCATATTGGGACTTTAATTTAATTCTGAAGCTACATATATATATATATATATATATATATATATATATATATATATATATATATATATATATATATATATATATATATATATATATATATAGCACTTTACTTTTCGTGAATTTTATCGAGTGCATTGCAGGAAAAAAATTCAAAGCAAAGCAAAGTGACAAGTATTTAAAAGGATTTCGAAATTTTTCTCCCAAAGAAGTGACAAAAAATGAAATGGAATGTCATAACATTTTTCTACTTCATGTCCCTAGACAATGCAATAAGTTCAATTTTCTCGGTAGCAACAAAAATCTTTTTAAATAGAAAACTACTGGTTTATGCACGTTTTTTAAGGAATCAAACGTATACAGATTTGTAAATTAAAGAAGAGATTTTTTAAATTGAGAGTCAGTCTTTAAAAAAATTTTAATTTCAAAAGAGAACATTTTGTAGAGTTCAGTATATTTTTGAGAGAAAATGCTGAATAAAGACTGGAAAATGTTTTGATAAATGCAGAAATATGCAAAATATGATTTTTTTTTGTTAGGCAAACGTATTTTCAAACATGTTCATTTGATACAAAAGTCTTAAATAAAATTGTAAAATGTAAATTACATTTTACAAAGTTAAACTGGTTATAAGAGAAAATTCTGTATAATTATCATAAATGCAGGAACATGAAAAACATGATTCTTTAAAAATTAAATAAATTTTTTAAAAATTTCATTTGATATGAAAACTTGGAATTATTAGAAAATTTAATCGAGTATTCAGTGCGATTCATAAAGCTACTTATTTATTTATCCGAAAGTATGCTAAATGCGCTGATTTTTTTCTTTATGCATAAATATTACAAGCACACATAAAAATATGCATTCGAATGTGCATAGATTTTTTTTTTTTTCCTACAGGATATGCCATTTTTGCAATGATATTCTTTGATTTTCCTTATTAATTGTATATGTATATATATATATAGATATATATATATTATATTTCGGTTATAATGTGTAAAATAAATAACGGCAAATAGTAAAATAATAAAATCTAATATAGACGACACTACTCTGTCAAACATTGATTTGTACCAATCATGATGGTGAACAATTTTAAAGGTTTTATTGAATTAGAGAATATGACGGAATTAACATGAATACTTATTTTTTACAAATTTTTTTACTCAAACTGTAAAGAAGCGGTCACCGCATTGGCTTCTTTAATTCTCTAAGATATTTTTTACATTAAGTCATAACTCCTACAACATCGAATGCATTTCATTGCTTTTTATTTCAAAACACATTTTTAAAAAGCTCAAAGAAAATGATAACACTTTTTTTGAATTATATTTTTTATATTAATTATTACATAAAACATTACATGAATAAATTATTACATAAATAAGAACATGCATAATATTCTTTGAAACAATGTACAGTGTGGTTATGATTAAACTTGCCCTATGAACCGTGCTCTATAGCTAAAATGGGTGAACGGATTGATTGTAACCAAAATTGTTACATTGGCTATACATGATATACACTCAAGGAATTAAAAAAAAATAGATCAAAAAATGTCTTCTAGGTGGTGTTTTGCATGAGAAACGGACAATTTAACTATGGGAATGGCTAATTCGAAATATACAACGATTTTAATATTTAGTCAATAGTTTTTGGGCATTTATTCACTAATTTGGGTAACATTTGAGCTGATTTCACCATGCAAAGTGCCATCTAGTGGGCACTTTTTTAACTAAACGTATTTTAACTAAACATTTTTAAAAAGAATAACCTTAAAGGAATCGTGTGAATCTGTGTACGGTGACTCGAAATTAGTGTTACAAACTTTTAGGAGGGGTAGGATACACCAAGACGGTTCAGAATCACATAGCAATGCGGGGTCGGAAACGTCTTCTTCATGTACCACTTAGAAACAGTGTGCAAGTAATAGTAAACTTCCGACCATGGCTTTTGAAAAATTAATCCACCTTTCGCGATTAATTCAGAATTTTTTTCTTTTATTACATCGATGAAATTGTCGGAGGAAAGCCCATTGTTTATGAAACTTGGTTAAGAAATTAGACGCACACTTCAACGCTTCTTCCAAAGTGATTAGTATTAACAAGTACATGAAAGCGACGTTTCGGATGCCGCATTGCTATGTGATCCTGATCCATCTTGGTGTATCTTACCATCCCCCCCCCCCTAAAAGTTGTAAAACTGATTTCGTATTTCCCTGTATGCACAGAGAGAGCAGCTTACTTTACCGAATAAGGTACAGTAGAACCTCGATCTATCGTTTTTCAAGGGATGCGTAGAAAAAAACGATGCATGCGGGAAAACGACGAATGCGGGTTAAAGTCAAAATATGGAGAAAACAATATTTATGAATGCACACAATGTATTCATACTAAAAATACTAATTTGTTACCAAACTGTAAAAGAAACAAATTGGAGTTGAAGAAAATTAAGTGATATTTATTTCTAAAAAATCAGTAACTTTACACTGGGTCTTTCCTTAATTTTTTTAATTAAACAAAAATTTTAAAGATTTACAATATTTTTCTTGACTTTTCTATGTTTTCACATGTTTGTACATAAAAATTTACACAATTTCAAATACTGTAATTGCGTTCGATAAACTTGTCAATAGTGTTGACTGTCTCATTGGCAGGAATATTATTCTCCGCTTCTTCGCCATTATTTTTATATATTTTGCATAATCAGATATTTCTTCCATTATTAAGATACGTCACTACGTCTATATTAAAGGAAATATAATCTCTAAATTTCACACCACTTGCTCTGCTTCATGTAACAACTCTTTATCTACACCATCATCAACCCAAGAAATCATACCAGAAAATATTTAAGTTTGTATGCCGTATGGATCCGTCCGAATTTCGATTTCATTTCGGTCAGGAGAAATATTTTACAACTATGAACGCGGGAAAAGGATTTTTTGACGAACGATAAATGCGGGTTTCGTTAACGTTATTTAAATACAACTTGTGCAGGGACCATAGAAATAAAACGATCAATGCGGGAAAACGATGAATGCGGGAACGATAGATCGGGATTCCACTTTTTTTAGAGCTGTTTGCACCTTTTCCGAAGTTTCTCACCAATATTCTTCCGGTTCTAAAGCTCTAGATTTGACTAAATTCAGATTTCCATTTTTTACTTATAAAAGAAATGAAACCTTTTCGATTTAATATGTTTTAAAATACGTTATAAAATTACAAAATATGCTCAAAACATGCTTATTGAATTACTAATTTTTAGCTATTTACAAATATCAAAATATTCAGCTATACATGAAATGTTTTCCTTGTTCATTAGAGCATTTCAATTATTAAACATTGAATTTTCGTGAAATTAGAAAATAATATAGCAACGTGTGCATGGGAAAGGCAAGTTATAACAGAAATAACATGAATAAGCGAAATTAAAAGGCAACAACTGCTGTATTTAATTTGTTTGTATAGTTTAAAAAATGAAAACAAATTAATTTCTTGATTTCTTTTGTTCCATAATTAGTAATTCAATTCCACTTTGATGGCATGCATGTCATGAAAGAATCTTTTCTTTCCTTGTAACGTTGTTCTTCAGCAAAAACATGTCAGACAGTTTCAAGGAAAATTAATTAATATTGGAATCAGCTTATCTTTCAGCATTTGATAACTTTATCAAAATAAACATAGCAAATTACATTGAGAATTTTAAGTGCATGTTGCATGACAGAAATAAGTTTCAAAATGTTCGGTTTTCATCTTTCAAAGACAAAAACAAAATAACACAATAAAAACTGCACATCTGTGAATGGAAATGTCTCTGAAGTTCATTAATATTATTCTTAAAATGTATAGACTTTGTTTTCATATACAATTTTGTGTAGATTAAAATCGTCCTTTTCTTTGTGTATTTTTATTAAAATAAAGGACAGATAAATACATGTACATTAGGGTGATTCTTAGGCATACATTTTAAAAATAATTAAAAGGGGTTCTATTGTTTGTTTTTATGATCTAAAAAATAGTTACATCTAGCGAAATTTAAGTTAACTGAAAATCCTTTATTTATCTCTACGAGTTTTGGAAATTTTAAATGCGCAACGAAGTCTCCAAATTTAAATAAGCATAAAATGAAAGAGGTAAAAAACATTAATAATATATGATAGTTGCAGCTTTTTTTTTACTGTATGAAGACAAAAAAGATGACTTGGATAAATAAGAACTGAAGATAAACATTGTTTGAAGAAAAAAGGAAAGTCTATTTAAAAAAGAATTAATTTTTTGATGATTGGAAAAACAAGAAGAATAGAAAAAGGGTTGCTAATTAAACACATTGAAACAAAATTGTGCAAATATGAATCTCTATCTACCTATATACATATATGTAGAGTTTTATGAAAAACTAGCTTAGTAAAAGACGAAAAAAAAGAACACGAATCTACTCCCACTTGTATTTACTTGAATACAGTTTTACAGATCTACCTTACTTCAATAGAAAAAAAAATTATTTTTATTTTTTCTTTTCATTTTTATTGAACAAGTTAGATGAATACTAGATACAATTCAAGAATAACCTTTAAAGATATTTAGAAAGAAGCATGTTTGAAAAGAGCTTTGTGTGAGAGATATGTAATATGCTAAGTTATTATCAATTAGTTTTCCTGCAGCGAAAGACAGCATTGATGCATAAGCAATTAGCAAACATTTTGCTGAATAACTAAGTGAAATAAGCTGTTTTCTTATTCGTAGCTTTAACCCTGGAAATAAGAAATTATGAGCATTTGTTGCTATGCGATTTCTGATGCATACTTAAAAGTGTTTAGATGAATACATACTACTGATTAATAATTTTTATGGGAAAATAATGTAGGCCCGAAAACAAAATCAAATTAATTACGTATAGCATAAACAAAATCAAACTACCATAAAAAATCAAATTAATTAGTTTGGGGAGTTGCAAAATTATATGAATCATCTTAGGGAGGAATTATATCTGATAAAGATTAGAGTATTGTGGGGTAAAATGGTATATAAAAAAAAGGTATTTTTATATTCATGGGCCGTATTTTGTTACTGATAAACATTTAACTTTTTTGTGTTACTTTATATGCGATATATTCATCTTCTTCACGCATGAAAACATGGAAAAAGTTATAATGTTAGTTTTAAATAGAAAAATATATTAAACTTTATTAAGTGCTGTGTTTCTCCATAAAGGTGAGGAAAAGGGGTAGAAGGTGGAGTAAAATAGGTAATAGATTAACCCCCTTCCCTCCTCCGAAAAAAAGTAATACATTTTGTGATTAAAAATTTTCCTATCATGATTTACAAATTACTCAAATTTGTAAGAGGAACATAACAATATTTCTGCCAGAGTTATTAGATTTATGATAAACATTGAATTCGGACATCGCATTGCTGCGAGGTAACGTGGAGTAAAATGAAGAGATATTTCTTTTTGATCAAAAATATAAATAGTTTCTTTTTAGCTTATATTTTCAGAATTTAACAGGCAACATTTATCCCCATAAAAAACTTTATCAAGAGCATTGGAAACATGATATTAACTAAGATTAACCGTATATCTATTAAGCCCTACCCATTTTATGCACACAAAAATATTTATATTATCCTGGTAGATTTTTAAAATCAAACATATATCCTATATGTGCTAAGTAATTTTGTATGCCTAAATAAGAATTTTTGGATGGAGAGGAGGGGATGGATGATGGTTCTTTAAAAAATATAAAAACTATATAAAAAAATTATGTAAAATGTACAAAAATACCATAATAGATATTTATATATTTTATAGAAAAAAAAAAAAAAAAGAGAATTGTTGATTGCTGGTACATTTTAATTTTCGAGGTGTGTATTTTTTTAATTCTAGGTAATTACTGATCCAGATATATGCCATACTTAGTGCACTGTTACGAATCTATTATCGAGTAGTATACGCACTATTAATATAATTAATTATATACAATTAATATTATTAATTTTTTAATTACTATTAATATTGTTATTATTAATTTAAATATTTCCATTTTATATACTGAAAACAATACTACTCATTTTATTTAATTAAATTAATTTTTTTTTTAATTTTTTATTTATCTATACTAATAATTTATAATTCCTTTAGTACTTTTTAGCTATTTAAGTCTGCACTTTTTTGCTCATTGGTTGGCTATACTAGTTTTTAGAATTTTACAATTCTGTACTCCCCCAACCACAGAAATAACTGTTTTTGCTATGTTTTCTCTCTTTTTAACTACATTGTTCTGGCTGCAATATCATCTGGTTGTTTATTCTCTCCTTCTTGCTTACTCCTTGGATCTTGCTGCTTTTTTGTCACTTAAATTTCTATGCTGGCATCACCTTTCTCGATATTGTAGTGGCATCATTTCTGAGCATTTTACTCCATGTTTGGTTCTTTACCACGTTTGTTTTTTCTACATTAGCTATTCGTGCCCCTAAGTTGATTTTAATGACTCTTTTTGTCGTGCAACCTTCAGAAACCTTTTTTTTTTTTCATTTTACTAGATTAATTCAAGTTGTGGCAATTGAAGATTATAGCTTGATTAATCTAGTTTCCAGTTCACCTCCACATTTTCGTTTCTTGTAGTTAGGGTTAGACCCACAAGATTTCACGTGGTAAATATTTCCAACTTTTTTTAGTTCTTATAGCTCTGGTTTCTTTTGCTATATAGGTTTGTGTACAAAACTTAAAGCCTACGTCTTCATTATTATTCCTGGTTCCGGGATTTAAAAAAAAATGCTATTCCTCTTTTGTGCTCACTCTCGATCGATGGATTAATGGGATATCCATATTACGTAAGTTTGGCTGTTTTATACTATCTCTCTCTCTGTATATATATATATATATATATATATATATATATATATATATATATAAGCTGTCTCCATCAATGAATAAGGTTTTTAAAGCACTTAAAAATTGTCAAATTATTCATCTCTTTTAGCCACTTTGTATGGTGTAATGTGTTTGCAGTAAATAGCACAATTAAAAAATTAAATTATTGAAATTTTCCCTAGGAATTACGATGATGTAGTGTCACAGAAATAGCAAGTGAAGATCATAACTTAACTAAAAAATTTAAAATGAGCGGTTTAGATGCCAACTGATTTGTGAAATGTAGCAGTGCATTCTCGGTATTTTTAAAGCAAAAATTGCGTTATTGATCGCAAACGAACAAAACAAATTGGCGGAAGTTCTTTTAACTCAGTAACAAACATCCTTTCTGAATCAATACAAATTTGGTTCTCTCAACAAAATATTCTATTTATACCACAACGTTTTGCTTACCCAAAAATCATCTAGTTGCAAATTTGTTGGAGAAGCTAAAATTTTGCTTGATATTTTCGTTGATCTTTTTTAAAATTTGATTTCAGACTTGTGTTAAAATTATTGTTAGGTCTTTTTTTATCCATGTAATATTGCAATTCATCTACATTTTTTCTTCTCCCACCGTTGAACGTTGGAAGTATTTTGCTCCTGTGAAAATCTGTAGAGGAAGATTCCGAATACAACGGGCTGTCTTTATTCATATAATGGTAGCATTTAGGTATAGAGAACTGTTGATAAAATTTGACAAGTATTGACCTTCTTTTATAATCAAAATTTAAATACTATTTAACACTTTTTTAGTAATTCCTCTTCGTAGTATTTACGGTTGCGCTGCATTTCCCATATAAATCTGTTTGCATTGAAATATTGTGGCTCGCTATAGAGTTATATTCACGTGACGTCAGTCAAATTCTTGTAGGGCAAATTGGATATTTAGCACGCAGCCACGTTTTCCGCCAGTGACCGTCTTGAAATGAACGTGTTACCTAGAGCTCCTGTAATACAGGCTTATGCCACTGAAAATCGTAGACGACCGAGGTGTGAAGGTCTCGGGTTCGGGTCCCATCGCGCGGCTGTCGTTCTAACGGTCTGGAGTTTTGGTAGGTTTTCTCCAGATGTAACGTGAATACGCGTTAGAACCTCTTAGAAAGTCCTCCTGCCAAGGTACCCCCCATCCTAGGCAGATACCCCGCGTGCAGGTTTGCCTTAAAAAACACAACAACAACAACAACAACAGCAACAACAACAACCTGTAATACAGGCGAAATCCATTCCCTCTTTGTTTGTTTCCTATCCAGGTGGTCCTGCGAAACGAAACCTTGTGGCGGTAAGTACTTGGTGCGGCTATCACGCCAAATATTTGCCAACTCAAGGTTTCTTTCAGCGGACAAAGCGGTAATGAGGCAGCTGGATAAGTAGTATCCTTAGTATTACCCCAAAAAAAGTTGGCGTGGTTACTAAGTGCTGCTCAGGGTCAGTGACATAGAGATAAAGACATTGGTGAAATAGCTCTGTTCGGAGTTCACTTATTCACCAAACATTGGGTGCATTCGGAAACGACAAACTCGTTGCACGAGTTTTCGTAAGAAAACTGGAATGCGTGTGTTTAGTGCTATCAGTGGCTATCAGTTTCTTTTGCCTTTACGAACAACTTCAGTTTATTTAGTTTCGTCACATAGGAGACCTGTTTGTTTATATTTCACGTTTGTTGTTATTTTTGCTGAGGAAAGCTTTTAGTGCATACTCAATATAAAATCAACGGATTTTTAAAAGAAAGAGAGGTCATAATTGAAGTGTACAGACCAAATTTCAGAAATTTCAACTTGCATTTTTTTCAAAAGTATTTAGCAAGAGAAGTTCAAATTTCGCTAATAACGGTTTAAATCAACATCAATCTCAACACTAAAAATATGTATTTTGAATGTACTAAAATGAAAAATACAAGAAAATGATTACCTTTGAAAAATTCTGTATCTTCGTTGCAGTTTCTAGCAGCTTCAGCAAACGTAAAATACTTTTCATAACAACATACCATGCAACATACTTTTCGTAACTACGGAAGCCATTTCATAACAAGAACTTGCAGCAAGTGTGTCCTCTCAACAACTGAATGAACCTGCTCCGTGTTCAGTTTACTTCTTTTGAAACTAACCGCACTCAGTTTTGTATACGAAC
The DNA here is from genome assembly GCA_038373885.1 of Cheiracanthium punctorium. Lineage (NCBI taxonomy): Eukaryota > Metazoa > Arthropoda > Arachnida > Araneae > Cheiracanthiidae > Cheiracanthium > Cheiracanthium punctorium. The sequence goes on along the minus strand of JAWZYV010013169.1, from coordinate 103,151 downwards.
GCTATAGTTTATAAACTGAATGCACTCAGTTTCCATTACGAACACCCTAGATGGAAACTCGTTTGGCGTTTACGAATGCAGCCATTAAACGCGCGAGTTAATAATTTAACGCGCAGTGTTCACGCTCTGGGAACACCAAACTCTGACATTTTGACTGTTGCCTGTCACGAAGAATACATTTGATTTCTATAAAAATAGTTGCTGGTGACATAACTCCACCCTAGATCCAATGTAATTTGAGCATGGTTTATCATGTTTGCTCTCAGTGTGACAAACAGGCAAAAATGGATTTTTCTACAGTAGGGGCCTTTGAATGCATCACTGGTCCCACCATTGCCCCGAGAGCGTTTTCGTTTGAGAAGCCGATTGTCCTCGGTATTTTAACCCTTTAACGCGCAGTGTTCCCACTCTGGGAACACCAAACTCTGACGCTTTGACTGTTGCCAGTCACGAAGAAGAGATTTGATTTCTATAAAAATAGTTGCGTGTGACATAGCTCCACGAGAATACTTTACTTTTTAGCACGTCATTTCCCGTAAAAAATTGTCTTGATTATTTTTAACAGCACTGACATCTGCTGAAAAATGGAAGAATGCGAGAACAGCTGGATAGATTGCCCAATGCTGAAAAAAGGGCAGCCGTTGCCACCGCTTGACTTAACTACCAGGAAGATGGCGGACAATCGAAACGTTCATCGCGTGCCACAGATCTAGGGACCATTTTTTGACGCAACCTGGGGCACAGCCAGGCTGCCTCTAAAAAGGGTCTCTTTTTTCAGCATTGGGAAAGGGTTGCGCCTCAAAGGGTTAACTGAACAGAGCGAGTTCAAAAGTTACCATGGAAATGGTATTCAAAATCTCAAGTATAAGTGTTACGATAATATCTGACCAATAAGATTTCCGCACTGTCTCTGAGGGAGTCAAATCAGCCATTGAAGTTGACTTAAGTAATCGAGGCATTAGGTGAATACCGCTCTCAGTGTTTAGAATTTAACTTTGTGAAAGTGAATTCAACTTCGGGTATCAAGAAACCTTCTTCTGTTTTTCCTACTAGAAATATGTAATTGCTTGTCAACAGTAGAATGTCATAATCGTTATAATAAAATTAACTTCCAATTGCGTACTTCGGCTTTTTCTTCTGTGAACCTGGTTTATTTTAAATAACTTAGTAAAATATATTTCCCAAATCCCCTTACTCATACATACAACACATTAATTACTTTTCAGATACAGCCATCATTTAAAAATATGTTTTTCAAATTCATCTACGATAAACATTTGCTACCTTCATACTCTATACCACTCATTAAAGCTATGTTTATGAACAAATATTTTTATCGGAAATGCAATTGAAAATTATTTTGCACCACTTCTTTGTTTTTATTAATGGAATTTTCCTCTTGTCATTGCTAGAAAGTATTTCTGTATCGTGATATTTTATTTAAGTCATTTTAAAAATGTAAATTTCAGGCACTGGTTGATGACGTATCTACTTTAATATTTATTCACAAATTTATAGTTAATTTACGCGGGACTAAAAATACAATATTTGAATGGGAATGATATTTTATCGATCCTTTTTAAAATTATTTCTTAACAGTTCCTACTAGTTTTAATGATTATGGCGGAAAGTTTCAATAAATAATAAGGGGGTAAAAGATTTTTTAACGCTAAAAAGACATTTTGTAGTTGCTGTGTAATACTGACAATAATGAGGCATCGATTTGTAATTTTCCGGGATGCATAGCAACGTTAAAAGCTATTCATTTTCATTCGTTACCGGAAATTACAAATTGATGTCGATTTCCATTTAGATCCAATACGTTAGATAGTTTTAATATGCGATACGCATGGTGTGGTAATTTAGGTAATGACGACTGACCAAGACGTCGTAATTGAGATTTATGAGTTAATGGTATGATAATATTCAATAAAGGATGCAGCTAACTGCTATCTTAGATGCTCAGTTTGTGCTTTTTGGGGGTGTGCTTTCTGATGTAATGTAAAGCTGACGGATATAATTTTCAGGTTCGTGTTAATTACGTCAGATTATAGCACAGAGTGTTCAAAATCGAAGTTCACCTATTCAGAGGAGTGTACAGTGAACACTATTGGTCAGAATACTACCGAATTTGCGGGAAACCTTAATGAGACCACGGGAGAGAGATTATGCGTAGAAAAAAAAAATTGTTCAAAAAATCTACACCATTTGGTGTTTCGCAACGTTTTAGTACGAATAATACAGATAAATAACCAATTTCAAGAGAAAAAACAATGAAGAGCTTGTAATGGGATGCTATAAATCTCCGTGCAGTGGGAAAATCTGCATATATCATCAACTATGACATTCTATAACGCCATCTAGTAGTGATTTTTTTAAACTAATTTTTTTCCCCAAGTATATATGTTCTTCATGGACTCATTAAGGTTCCATACAAATTTGGTAGCATTTTGTCCTGTAGATTTCGGGGCACACCACTCTGATTAAGGGAACTTCGATTATAAAAACACTGTACTTTCCCCAAATGAGAATTGCAATTGCACAAGTTTTGTATATAATTAGTTATGAGTTTATTGAGTACTTAATAATTTGGAGTATTAGACTTCTAGCATTTTACGCATAGCCGAATTGATTTGATCCGAAATTACACTTTAAAGACAGATCTGAAAGGTATGGTGTTCCACCTGTCATGAAAGCGAAGTTCGACTACTAAATCAAAATTAAATTTGTTAAAAAGGTCTGATAAATTGCAATGACGGCATACAACTTTTTTTTTTTTTTATCAAACTATGATTAAAAGTATGTCTGTCGGATTTTTTTAATTTTTGTTTTTAGGATATTTTATTGCATGAAGAATAAACGGAATTTGCGAGAAATCAATAAACACCATGTATATGTCTGGCGACTGTTTTGCCAGCAATTATTTTTTGTTTATTTAAACTATTTAAACCAGAAACAAAACTGAAAGAATCAAGTACTACTCTGAATTATATATTTTTTTAAAAGATCGTAAAAATCGTAAATGCTGAAGCCAAGGTTTGATAGTTAATCATTTATATTTAATTCATTTGTCACATTATAAGTAACCAGAAAATCACCAAATCAGAATATTATTAGAACTGTCACTGTGTACAGATGCTTAAAGAGTCTATTTGACCGTGAATTTGTAAATATTTCCAAATATGATTTTGAAAACTCATACTATTTTCAAGATACTGTTTTTATTTGTTTTCGGTTAAAGCAAAGTTACATGAGGGCTAACTGCCTAAGGGGGAGGGGGGACTTCAAGATTACTTGTAAGTACCACCTGAATGCACCTATAACCAGTGCCATATAACCGGCAGGGCAAACGGGGCAACTGCCCAGGGCCCACAGATTTTAGGGCCCCAAAATCTTACATTTTACACTTTTATAATTTTACAATAAAATTACAAAGTATAAAAATTATTCTAAAGTTAAATGATTTTTTAATTATAAAGTATGAAAACAATGAAACTATTTCAAATTTACATTTGTGCATAAATTAATTTAAACTTGTTTTTAATTCTTCGAAACGCTCTATAGTCGATAGGAAAATAACTAACCACATTTTGTAAAGAGTATTTTTAATGTTGAAAAATAGCAAAATTTTTGAATTATTTGTTATTTTAAAAATTATTTACAAAACTGACTGTTTACAAAAAGTGGTTGTATTCCGTACATGTTAGCAACTGTGATATAGCATTTCGATGTAACGTTTAACTATCTGTTTCTTTGACATCATGTAACTATAAGTATATTCGTTTATTTCAGATTACTTAAAACGAAATTTATGTTTGGTAGGGGTAAGATATTTAAAATTTTCAGTATAAATCAATCATAATATTTTATTTTACTTTTTTAAAGGGGGGGGTGGGTTGTTGCAAGGGGCCCAATTTTTTTCTTCTGCCCAGGGCCCACAGTTATCTTGATCGGGCTACAAACGCAATTCTAGATATTGTAGAGGAAAACATGAATTCCAATCTGACAGTTTTGACTATTTCAAGGGTTCTTTTCGAACGTAACACAAAAATGCACAGTATGAAACAAAGTATTCAGTAGATTCTACAAAAATGTTCACAATACAATCCTGCATTGTTTTTTCTTGTTCTCTCTCTTTCTCCTTGAAAATTAGGTAGTACTATACATTTGGACCATTATCTTCTTCGAATATAAGGGTCTGGTTGCAATTAACTGTTAACCCTTTAACGCGCAGTGATCCCGCTCTGGGAACACCAAACTCTGACGTCTTGACTGTTGCCAGTCACGAAGAATAGATTTGATTTCTATAAAAATGTAGTTGCGGGTGACATAGCTCCACGAGAATCCTTTATTTTTTAGCACGTCATTTCCCGTAAAAAAAATGTCACGATTCTTTTTAACAGCACTGACATCTGCTGAAAAATCTAAGAATGCGAGAACAGTTGAATAATTGCCCAATGCTGAAAATAAGGGCAGCCGTTGCCATCGCTGTGCGCGCAGCACAGTCAGCTGCGTCAAAAAAGGGTCTCTAGATCTGTGGCACGCGATGAACGTTTCGATCGTCCGCCATCTTGCTGGTAGTTAAGTCGAGTGATGGCAACGGCTGCCCTTTTTTCAGCATTGGGAAAGGGTTTCGCCTCAAAGTGTTAAAAACTAGATAAAAGTAACCAAAAATAAATTTTTCTGCAATAATTCCGTCCTTTGAGCGAGTAAATTATTTCGACGATTTTTCGACGTGCATTTGTTCTCTCCACAACACGCTGGTTCCCTTTTGACAACTAAATCATGACAAATGCCCGAAGAATGACGAGATTTTGAAAAGTTTTCCTTCTTTTTTTTTGTTCCCTTCTTCTTGCCTTCGTTGCAAATCCTGAAGATGTATTGAGTGCGCTTCTGATGTGTTGAAACTCCGCAGGAGTATTTTTCAAGTGTTTTCATGAATATGTTAAGGGCGAAGAGCTGTTTTTCCTCAAAGTGACAAGGGTGAAGCTTGAACTGTTCCTCTTGGCCTTAAACAATGATTTATGTTTTGGGACCGACTCTTCAAACGAGAAAAGAAGCGTTTTTCTATCGATACGCAAGTTTTGATGGCATGAATAACGTTTAATAAGCTTTTTCATGGGTGATAGTACTTCGAGAAAGAATTATCTTCAGTGTCTGTATTTGCACAGAAATAAAAAATTATGTGTTCACATTATACATTTTTTAAAGTTTTTGCATGCAAGAAAACACTATCATGTAAAGGACATTTTAGAAGAGATTCTTTTTCCTTTTGGTCTTAATCTTAATAGTGTAGTTAGCGATATTTTAATTTCAAGTCGAAATCTCACTATAAGTTAAGGATGTCACTATCCGCTGAATAATTCCATAAATTTTTACCCCAGACACATTTTGTTTTTGCTTTCATATAAGAGTAGTATTAAAAGCGGGCAGATATAATATGTAATAGGATGAAATCAGCATTAAGCAAAATATAAGTTATTTCTACATTTATATTTAAGCACCAGTTTTTTTAAATAAACAGATCCAAAATAATTTAATGCATTATTGTGTGCTCTATAATCTCGATAGGGGCTCAATCAATTAAGACAGTTCATTAGAGAAAATATGAATTGTGATTTTCCGAGCTCCCTTTTCAAGAGCTTCGAACGAATTTAAAAACTGTTCATGATTTTGGCATTTTCATTATTCAGTGTCTGACAGTAATATTATAGCAGTTACCATTTATGAGACAATCACTATACATATACATTGAATTGCAAAACGTATATGTATAGGGGATTATTTTGAAAATGCTGGTTATCGAAACTTGCAAAATTACTTCTATTGACTTTCTACGCATATTGGTAACCTCGAACTGGTAAAATTCAGACGGATGCAAAACTACAAATACTGAATGCTTTGTTTTTGTCTTCAAGCATGATAATGCATACCAGAAGCTGTCTCATTTTAGTCATAATCTAATATTTATCCTTGAAAAACAAGTTGAACTTGTTTAGATCATAGTAAACATTGAATGAGTTAAACAAGATCCAATGTTGCCAGAATGCAAAATGATATGTTTTAATAACAGCTGCGTCAGAAAAGTCTTAGTTAAATGAATCGATGGCAGAGGCTGCATTTTTCCAGCGTTAGGACCACTTTAAATACATTTTTTTTGCCACCAGTAGTGAAAGGGCTGACATAAGACGGTTTTTCACGACGTAACTACCGAAGTTAGAGTTAGAGTTAAAATGTTTGAAATCAGAGATAATATGAAACTATTTTACAAGATCATTTATTGCATAGTCAGTTATAAATATTTCATGACTAATTTAGAAATAAACGGAGTCTTATAGGAGCAGTCACTTGCGAAATTTATGTTCAATTCATTACATAGCATAAATATAAAAATGTATATTTCACCAGAAGACGACTTATTTAACATAATTACGACAACATTAACATAATTTTAAACCGAATCTTGTCTAACTGTAGAAAGCTTCCGGAACATTTGCAGTTGCAACATATTTTTCCAAACGACATCTTACAAGAATTTAAGATTGATTGACTCCTTGTAAGTCATATTAACTATTAGTCTCAAACATCTTAATTTCAGAAATATTTTATAAATTAACATTTTTACTTGCTTTTCTCCCTATCTTGAGACATTTTACATTTACTTTCCTATTTAAACTATTTAATAAAATAAGCACGGCCAAGAACAGCGAATATAAATTCTTCCAATATTCTACGCATTGAGATGTAAATTACTTCCATGAAAAAACTTAGGCTTATGGGTATTCGGAAACTGATTGAATTTTAATGAAAATGCAACAAACTTCAAAATTATCATATGGTAGCAGAAACTGCAATTAATCTCACAGAAATCACCTTAATTAATATTTAATTCGAAAGCATTTTTATTAGTATTACTTAATATTTTTTGACAGAAAATATCAGAAATTTAATTGCATATTTTCTGGCAGTCACGATGACAAAATACCGGAATATCTCATATTCGATTAATTATATAACTGGGTCATAAAATTAAAATTATGTTAGTAACTTGACATCTTTCAAAAGTAATAATTTGAGCAAGATTTGTTACATAATTTATAGAAGCATATGCACTTGGGTTAAATGTGGTTTTTTAAAAACTTAGATGCAGACACCTGAAAATATGAACTAGAAAGATTCAAAACCAGTCAAACCCATAAAATCAAGAGGTATTCATGTTCATATCTATTATTAAATTGAACGATTATCTTAATAGATTTATACTGAGATTATTTATTGAATGGTGTAATACAGCAATTAAAAATTCTTTAAACATACTTTATAGGCTTTATTTCATTTCATTCAGCTAACTTAAGCACTACTTTTTCTGCTAATTTAAGGTTAAAAAGTCTTTAATTAAGGCTAATACCCCCAAAGAAAAGAATTTCAACTTATTAAAGTGAATGGTGCTTTATTTTGAACTTGACTCAGCCTTTGAAGTTATGTTCTAAACAAAATATCGTTCAAATGTTCACCACGTCTTTGAAAACAATGACGTGCAAGATTGCCTCAAGTGTTAATTCGTTAGTTCGACGCTCGGTATACCCCAATCATTATAATAAACCCAAACAAGTCCTTGAAAATGTATTTATTTCTGTTTTGTACACAGGGCCATTGATAAAACTTTTTTTTTTATGGAGAATTAGGGGTGGGGGGAAGGTCCTTAAACTGCCAAGTCAAATATCGGTTTTTACCAACTTAAAAAAAAATTGTATCAATTATGTTTGGGTAACTTTACCAAGTCTATCAGGAATCGAAAAAAATAATAGCTTTTAACTTAAAATTTTGCAACAAGTTAGTAATTTTGCCAAAATTGCTAGTTTTTGATAGAACGAAAAGGGAGATTTACAGGCTTTCCAACTTAGTTTCAAAATCATTTCTAGTCTATTACTAATACATAATGTAATAGTGCTTTAAAAAAATAAGATTAATGATATTTCGTATTAAGCTACTTTTGAAAAATCTATCAGAAATAAAAAGGGAATTATAGATTTATTAATTTTTTTTTTTTTTTTTTTTTTTTTTTTTACGAAGTTTGCCAACTGGTTTCTAATTTTGCAAAATGTAACAGAATGTGTCAATGTCTCCCACTCCCCTTTTAGTAAGGGCCCTGGTTCTACAGTTCCTATTGGTTCCCTCAAAATTTTGCGACTCACGGGTTTCTTCAAGCGGCTATTTCAAACAATTTTATCAGTTGCATCATTTTCAAAACTCATTAATGAAACGACAGGCGTTTATTTCACTCAGCCATATACCTCTGACATAAACGACTTAATTTGATAGAAAACCTTAGTTTATTCTCCTAACGCACTAAAAAAAGTAAAAATAAAATCTAGTGAAACCGAAAGAAAATATTTTGTTCTCATGTCCCCCTCGAGAGTTCTTACCGAGACGAATTTCCCCCCATTCTCTCGAATAAAGAAGATAAATTTTGTGCACTCAAACATTTCATCGCACTTACGGAGAGTATTACACTTTTCCATCGTAAAATACCAGTTTAGTAAATTCGAGTGTTTTGTGAATGATGAAATAAGACCTCCTGAAAAGATTTGAATCATACGCCCATCATTATGTAAGGTAAAACTCCGAGAAATGAAAATGTAGAGGTTCACAAAAAGCGCAATAAAAACTCTGAAGCTGCAGTTTAATTTTATTCTTCTGGGATACAGAGGAATATTTAATTCTGTTGCATAAAAGAACCAAAATAATAAGTACTTTGAATTCAATAAATATGAAGTCACTTTATAGTCTATAAAAAATAAACGAGACCCCCTGAACCCCTCCTAATTTTTTAGTTTCATTATTGCCATATTAAAACGATATTAGTCCACTATGTCAATTTATCTCATCTTTCGTGTATTTCGCCTGGTAACCCTATGTTGAAATTTTTATGATTGTAACCTATTTATAGAAAAATACATGTGATGCATATTTTACAGCTTACGAAATAGTTTAACAATAGATTGAAGCTGTTGTGAACTAATAGTATTTAAATATATGTAAAAAAATACATATGATGCATATTCTACAGCTTACGAAATATTGTAACAATAGATTAAAGCTGTTGTGAACTAATAGTATTTATATATATGTAAAATAATGTCGCATACTTTTATGTCGCATTTTTGGGACACATTTTTCGGTCAATTTTCAATAAAGGGGGTGAGAGATAAAATGACATAGTCATTAAAATAGAAACTGTCTTCAATAGAATTACAACAAACAAAAACTTAAGACCAAATGTTCATTGAATAATAGTTGTATTCAATGAACGTGATAAAAAAATTAAAATGTTTTAAGGAAAATCGTCTCCAGGATTTGAACTGAATTGGAAATTTATTATACAAAAATATATTCATTTTTTCTCTATTTTGGTTTGATAAAATTCGTGGAGGGTGTGTGTGCGTGTGTGTGTGTGTGTGTGTGTGTGTCAAGTTTTATGTTTCAATGAGTGTGCGCTTGGTAGTTTTTTTTCAATACAATTCTACAAATCGTAAAATATGTGCCGGAAAGTTTTGGGGGTACGGCCTTGAGCTACTACATAACCCAGTTAAAATTTACGTAACGTGTTACTTTAAAATGCTTAAGAAATTATTTCAGATTCTTTTATATCACCACATTTTCAATTTTAACGTTATTTTTTTCGTTTAAGGTAGAAAGTCTACACTTATATTACGATAAAGTTTCTAATAACTTTTAATTAGAAACAGTATGTTATTAATTTGAGAAGTTGGAAAAAGTCTCTTTTGTCTAGAGCAACGCATTGAAAAATGTAAAATTTTAACTATTTGATTTGAAAAAGAGTGAAATAATGATGGGTATTATTTTACAATTTTATAAAATTTAAAAAATATTTTTTTTTGGGTGAATTATGCCATGGAATTGAGTCTTTAATTTCTAAATAAGATATTTTTTAAGACAAACAAAGAATAGATAGCAAAAAATAGATAAATGTAAATGTCAAAATCATTTTACAAGTTTCTGATTTGCGCAATTGCTAAAACATGCAAAAACAAACAATCCGACAAATAATTTCTGAATGTGGTTTTGAAAGAGCAAGATTTTTCCTCTTTTTGTTTTGCTTTAACAGAGAAAAGAGTGAAAAGGGAAATCATCCATCAGATACATGTTACAAACTCTTCAATAATTTCTTTTCGTTAATTCACTCGAATTCTTCTCTACACTTTACTCTTCCCAAAAAATATTTTACATTTCAACGAACAAGACGTCTTGAAAAAAATATTTTTTTTCGTTTCTTATTACGACATTCTGTATGCATCGTTGTATTCAGTGATGCATGCATAATATTTATGTATTTACTCGTTTCTCTTTAGTATTTTTTTCGAAGTTCTTCTTTTGAGAATTTAAAATTTTACCGTTCAAATGAAAGGGAAATATGTTTTCGTTTTCACATGATCTTGTTTAAAATGAATTATTTGTTTGCGTATTGTGTTTGTGTTTATTTTAATGCTTATGTGTTATGTTTATTTTAATTTTTTATCGTTCATTTGAAATATTTTTCCGAGAATAAACTAGCAAGTTCCACTTATGTAACATGTGTAAGTGGTATGCTTCTGGAATTCGATCCGACTAGGTTAATTATGAAAGATGTTTTGAAAAGAAAAAAGTTGTTGTTTATTTAATTTAATTTTTTGACTTTATGAATGTTGCGTTTAAAAAGTCGGTTTTGGAAACTTCCAAGAATTTTTTGTATTTATGGAAACTTCAAATTTCCTATTTATGAAACTGTGGTTATGAAAAAAGCATAATGAAAAAAGAAAGCAATTGAAAACTGAATGCAAATTTTCCAAGTGTCAAATATTAGTAAATGAAGAGTATGAAGAATTTACCTATTTTTTTGAACCGATAATTAAAATAAAGCATAAATAAAAAGTTAACAGCTGTAACTCTGAAAAGTAAGTTCCAGATTTATGCCTAAACATGAAATGCTATAAGTAAAAAAATAAAAATAAAATAAATTACCCGTCTCAAATTCCTTATCAATTTGACATTTCATATTAAACAAAAATCTCATGAACAATTTTTGAAAAACACACTGAATTTGAAAACAAGATAACAAGAAGCAATACGCATTTTCAAATAATTTTTCGAATAAAAACCAAGCTTTTTATCTTTGTTTCAGTAGCAAAGGTTTGATATCCCCCGTAAACGAAGGGTATCGAGAAACTTTTAGAGGCAAATTATGTCCTAAAAGTTTTTTTCAGCTACACAGATTTATTGAAAAAAAAATCACAGTTGAACTTAGGAAATTTGATTTATATTTGAACATATATTTTGTGTAGTTGCAAACGACTGTAAACAAAACAAACAACAAAAAAAAAAAAGATCTGAGGAGTTCATTCTTCTATCTGTCAGTGAAAACATCTGTGCAGAACTTTCATTCTTTCATACAACTTTAAATTTTTTAATCAACATTTTATAAAGAAAATAATTAATCAAGCGTTTTAGATTGCTTGTATCAAATGCGACACATGGAAACCGAGATGGTTATATATCTTAACAATAGCTATATATGAACGGATAGCACAGTTCAAATGTCGTTTGTTTTAGATGTTTCTTGTTGAGGTCTGTTGCTATTCTTTAAGTTCCTGTCTATTTAGTAAGTGGCGTATGCATGAGGGGCGATATTTGTTATTGAGTTTGAAACGTTCCTTGAACCCAGGTCTAACGTGCTCCCTATCATTGTTGCAGAGACAAAATGGAAGAATTTCGTTTCTGCGTACATTTTTGTGTGTTGGAAATAACAAAAAGTAAACGATGCTATCTTTGGTCGATAGCAAAATAAACTTGTATGATAAATGAAACCAAGTAGTAGTTTATGTAAAACAATTTATAAGTGTAATGGTTATTGCATTAATTTTGACAAAATATACCAGCACTACATTTAAAAAGAAACAGTGTTTTTACTAAAATAGATTAAAAACCCTTCAAACTTTAATATATATGTGCTGGATTGAAAATTTTAGTATTCTGCATAACCTAAAATAAGACCATAAAACACGACATAATTTTTCCAAATACTATTTTAAAAGAATAGTAAAGATATATATATATATATGTTTATCTGGAGATAAATATTATTTTGATTTAAAACAATATCTTTTTACCTATATTCGAATTGATTTTCAAAAACTGAAGTTTGATCCAGGACACTAAAGCATTCCACGATATTATTTTTGAACATTTTAAGCATATTTTCCTTTTAACATCTCAATCGGTACAAGACTTTCCTCAACATCATGTTTTTGCTGTAGAATGAATCTAAATTACAAAGATGTGCTTTTTTAAAAAGAGTTTAAAAAAAAGCCTTACTGATGTTATTTGGGATAGCCGAACAAATTTTAAATCTTGATAGCAATCTCTGGAGAAATGTCTAACATCCTAATGTATTAAACATCATATGCTAACTAAACCTTCGGAAAACCCCAAGTTTATTTTTCCTGAATGTAAAATAATATATTTTAAAGACAGGGGTTTTGAACGGTGGAAAAAAGTGCGAGCTACTATTTTCCCATTACGGTGGTCTAAAACTGTTTATATTTTTATACTATGTTATTCCCATTTATCAAGTTTTATCTCATTTTAATTCCTGATTTTCATGTTCCGAAAGCCTTTTCACAAATTCAACTTCAGAAAAAAAGTCGTTTCTTTTTTAATTTTAAAGTCACAAAACATAATCGAGGGGAAATTTTACATTAGATTTTTAAGATCGTTTTACTCACATCTGGTGCCTTCCTGTAACATGTAAAAAATACTCTTTAAAATATTATATTCATGTTTCCAGAATCATTTGATTTGATTTTGTATTTTTACAAGTACGATAGTACCATCAATTATATTTTGAATCCGAAAATCATGGTATAAAGAATTATTCATCTTTGTTTAATAAATTTGAATTGTAAGTCACAGATTTTCCTGTACGAGAATTCAGTGAAAGACGTTAAAGAAATAAAATTAATAATGCCAAAAGTATCTAACATAAAACGCTTTCAAATACGCTGGCTTTGTGCACAAACGAAATTGCACATAAATAATTAAAGAAACACCCACCCCCCAACGTAAATTTTGTTTTTCTATCTCCCTTCTGACTATTTAGATGTATGCAAACTTTCGGCCCCTTGTTTAAGACTAATTTCACCTTTTTCAATGGAAAGTCGCTGTGAAAAATCATTGTAATGTATTATATACTTATTTTACTGTCTTTGAAATAGATTAAAGTCTCTAAAATGCAATGTAAGACTATTAACATTTTCAAAGGAAAGTCACTGTGAAAAATCATTGTAATGTATTATATACTTATTTTACTGTCTTTGAAATAGATTCTCTAGAAGTCTCTAAAATGCAATGTAAGACTACGTTAAAATTTTCAAAGGAAAGTCACTGTGAAAAATCATTGTAATGTATTTTATACTTATTTTACTGACTTTGAAATAGATTAAAGTCTCTAAAATACAATGTAAGACTACGTTCACCCTTTTCAATGGAAAGTCGCTGTGAAAAATCATTATATGTATTAAATACTGATTTTATTGTCTTTGAAATAGATTAAAGTCGCCAAAATTCAATCACATACCTTAATGGTTGTTATTACCCTAATGATCCAGAGTGCTTCCAAACCCTATAATGCATAGTAATTTGCTCCTACTTATAGTATTGATATCAAATTTATGCTACACACGATTTTCGATGAAGACATTTTAAAAGTAAATTTGAATAAAATATGTTAATTTTGCTCTATTTAAAATTAATCAACACATTTTTAAAAAAATGACACCTATAGGCTTGGAATTCTTTTTGTGTGTTCCTGTTAAAGAGTATAAATGTGACACTATTTGTAACTGAGTATACGTCATATTGCGTGAAAACGTCATTCATAAACTTGTCATCTTGTCAATCAATGCATGCATGCGAAAGTTAGAGCAAAGGCAGACGGATGGATGAATCGGCACAGAAACAAACTACAATCTTAAACACATCTAAGTTTTGTTGGAGAATGCAAAAAACGTGTCTGGTAAATCTTAAAATATCTGAATGCTTAATCAAAGTTATATGAAAATAAGACCATGTTAGGATTATTTTACGCATGGAAAATTAAATTGAACGGTTAAAAACACACATTGTGTTTATTTTTAAAATCCTTTCGTAACAATTTTCTCAAATTTAAATCCCTGTGTTAATGAAAGTGATTAAAAATGTAAGAAACGCGGTTTTCAAAACTACCTTTCTGATTTGATAGTGAAGTTCAGAGATTTAGAATAATAAACAGAAGCAAAGTAATATCCCCCCCTCCTCCCTAAATGTAATACATTAAGAATTCTGACAAGGCTATTTTTTTCTCTGAATGGATATATACCTTGGGAAATTTTAAAGGAACTGTTTTATTTCCAATAGCTATTTCTCTTTGGTACAGAATTAGTTACGCATGTAATTATTTTTGGTCTTTTAGAGAATAGTAGAGAACGATAAAATACTTCAAGTTGTTTTAAAAATTGCTTATTGGTAAACATCACTGCTACATTTTAAAACATTTAAAAGTGTAAAAAATCATTATCATAGAAATACTTAATATGCTAACAAAATTTTTATTTCGATGAAAATTTTACGTTTAATATCACCATTATTAATTATTGTATAATATTACTGACCTTCTATCATACAAGAAGACTTTTACCAGGCAACTCTAACATTCTCTGAGCTATTTTGGCCTATTTCGTTACACAGGGAATCCTGAATTTACTTTATGGTAAGCTTCGTCTCATTTGCATAAAGAATAGGAGAAAACGTAGAAAATTATCAGGCATTTCAACAAATAAAAAGGGAAAACTTGACAGAGCCGCCATTTGTCGTTTTATTTCTAAAATGCAATTAATGCAGCGGACTTAACGAGTGATCGCCTTGATCACCTATCACATTGTTTCACGAATTGATCGCATAAAACATTATTATGCCCCAATTAAACCACTAATTCTTGGGTCGGGTAGTGAAACACTCCATCAAAAACATCCCTTTTTGTAAAAAAAAGTATGCAAAGTCTAGCAGCACTTTCTCCGTAAAAAGTTTTGAGATCCTAAAAAGAGTTAAGTCGTTCATTCTTTGACTATGACCCTTGACTATGACCTTTGACTATGAGGCCCATAATCGTAGAGAGTGACGCACCATCTCTATAATTGTGGGCTGGGGTTCGATCAACACTTTCTAGAAAGCTTTACAACTGAAGCTTCGACGTCATCGCTAGATTTTAAATTACGTCATCACTGTTTTACTTCCACAAAGTGCATATCTATTTTAAATTTGTGGCGAATTTTCTCAATCATAAAACTTTTTAATTATTTAAGACAAAAAATTAATTTTACGAGAAATGACAATTTTTGGCCATCACTAATTGTATAATATGATACAGAAAGAGATCACAATGAGTTATTTTGTTTCAGAAAGGTATTTTAATTTCTACCTTTAACTTAAGATATTTTCTAATATTCGTAGCATCCACAAGAAATTTTAAATAGCTCTACTTTTTCAAGATACAACTGTGATATTGTCATTTAAGATCTAGTGATGACGTCAAAGCGTCAGTTGTTAGGCCTTCTACATCTAGGAAGTGTTGGTTCGACTCGCAGTATGGTCTTGGTTGTTAAATTATCCGTTACCACCGGCGGTAACGTGGATGTCTAATAGGTACTCCCATAATAAAATGGACAATATTTTCGGCCTTGGTAGTGGCCAATGACTGGATGGCAAGCGTCCACCATTTGGGGAAAAAAAAGAGGGGCATAGAGATAGGGCAGGTTCATCAGTCCTTGATACCCAAAATTTCAACTTTTCTTTACAAAATGATAATAATCAAGCCTCTTTAGAAGAAATATGTTTCTTCCCCTTTTCTAGTATCCCCTGAACTATTTTCAAGAACAATTTCCCCTGAAACATAGCTGTAAAACAGTATAGAAATAGTATTAGAGTAATCGTAAACATTTTAAATTCTACTGGCATAGTCCACAAAGATAACATTAATTTTTGTGCATACTCTTTGGAAAATTTTATGTATCTTATTCAACATCGAGCTTGATTATTTAGTTTATACAACGCTGAGTAAATCCCCCAAGCTTTATTATAACGGATGTTATTAGAACAAAGAAAAAATGTGTGCAGTCCTGTGTTTTTAAAACTCCATTTTTATGACGCACAGAAGAACCTTCCATTAGCATAACAGCCACGAAAGTCATTCCGAAGAAAAGGCTGATGCAGACCGTAACAGAGACGAACATTTACAGGTGGAGATTCTCCGAATTTTTTCCGAGTGTTCCAACTTTACCGCACATTAGAAAATGTTGCGTAAAGGGAAAATTAAATCGAGTCTGGGAGGACTCAGTCAGCAGAGATTATGGCTGATGTTTGAACAGGAAATCTCCGAAATAGTTCCATTTGCGATCGCTGGGAACGCATTGAATTTGAATAAATTCAGCGTCAACCACAGGTGCGTGAGGAATGATGTCAATCAAGAATGCTGAAGGCGCATGATTGGATGCTTTACAGAACGCACCGTACGTGACAACGGTGAAATCGGTGATAAAAAGTTCGCTAATTTATCTCTAGAGGAGGTTTATCCGTGCATGAGATGCTTTTTGAAATTTTCTAGGCATGCCGAGTTTAAGTTTATGGTGTTTTCACGGTTTTAAAAGGTAAACAGAATGGAATTTAAAGTCAGTCAGTTTACAAAGGTACCTTTACTTTATTTGAGTAGAATGGACAAAATGGTTATTATCTGCAATTTAGGGTTATTTGAAAATAATTTATAATACATGCTTATGTCAGGAACTGTAATGTTTTTATAACTTTAAGACCTGAATGTTAAGTAGCCATAACACATCTTTAACAAATGTGGTAAACTAAATCATTATAATAGCTGGAAAATAACAAAATATCTAGAATATTGTGAATTATGTGTGAATCACACTGTGTGAATTATGTATATTCTGAAAGCATAATGCCTTGAGGGGTGAACGTAATGCATCATTTTTACAATAAAATTTTTAAAGTGCAATTATTATAATCATGTTCGAAAGAACTGCATGCAGTGCCAAGTTATAATATATATAAACTTAATAAACTCTTGATTTTCTGCAAAGGGATCAATAGCTTTTCGGATTATCTTCCATTTATTCAGAAATTGAGTATCTGGAAGAACAAAAAATTGCGTTTAAAATCTCAATAATAGGTGATATTTTCACGCGAAAACCTACTAAATCAATGAAACTAAATAAATTATAAATTCTGGTTATAAAATTATGACATTAATATATATTTATACGTTGGAGCAACATTTATTTGGCAATCAGCAAATAACTGCTGAGATGAATTTGCTAACTTTTAATTCCCAAGAGTAAAATAGTTAAGGGTAATTAGTAAATTAGCATTTTATTTTTATAAGAGGAATTATTATATAAATTAGTTGTGATTTTGCTATCGTTTATCTAAAATATAAAAGTAAATATAGTGGTTAATGAGCAAATTTAACCAATGGAGCAAGGGAAGATTTGAAGCTGCTTTTATCAAAGAAAATGAAGAAAGAAACTGAAAGGAGGTAGCTTTAACCATTAGGACTCCACTAGTGCCTCTCAATCACCACCGAGTTGCGGATTTCTACTCAAGTTGCCTTTCCAGCTCACCACTGTGCGGCAATCTACTCAAGTTGCCTCTCAAGTACCACCGATGTGCGGCGATCTACTCAATCTGTCTTTTCAACACTAGGATGTGCGGCGATCTACTCAAGTTGCTTTTCCAGCACACCGTTGTGAGGCGATCTACTCAAGTTGCCTTTTCAGCACTTCGATGTGCAACGATCTACTCAAGTTGCCTTTCCAGCACACTGGTGTGCGGCGATCTACTCAAGTTGCCTTTCCCGCACTCCGATGTGCGGCGATCTACTTAAGTTACCTTTTCAGCACACCGATGAGCGGCGATCTTCTCCAAGTGTGCCTTTCAAGATCATTTAAAGCCTGGCATCTAAATCTGCAAGCCAAAATATAAGGAGAATAAGTTGGAGCTGCCGATCATATTTAGTCTTAAAGTTGGAGTGTTAAAGGCTAATTTTTGACTATTCTATTTGACTGGATAACGTGTAAAATTTATATTTGTTGCAATATATAAAAAAGAAAGAAAATGTAAATTTATAATAAGAATACTTAAATAAACTGGAGTTGAATGGTTCTAACTAATGCCTGACCTCGTGAACAACACGTTCATGAATAAAATGAACCAGTATTAACCATTTAGGGTACACCTTACTTTTTGATTATGTGAAAAGAGAAATGATTATTAGCTTTTAAAGAATGGACACTTTTTTATCATACGAAACGATTTCATTTTATATATAGGGTGTTACTTACAATTTTTTTATTAATTTTAAAGTTAGCATATCTTCGGGAAGTGAGCATACACGATTAAAAATAATTTGAAAATTCAGGATACTTTTAGACTTAATTTTCAGGAAAATGGCCGTTTTCCCCATGAATTGCTAATTTTCCGCTAAAAGAAGAAAGATGTTTCAACTTTCAAAATTTCATGTGAAAACGGTAAATTTCCTTGTTTCGCTTGTTTTGTAAGTTTCGTAAATAGCTTTGGAAAATGGATTTTCGTTAGACTTTTTTTGAACGTTGGAAAGAAATATTGCCGAAAAACGTGCTCTTATGAGTAATTAGCTAGAATTAATTAATTTTTTAACAAAGAATTGCCTTTAATAACCAAGGGTGTTTCAATTCACATTCATAAATGCTTGAATGGCTAGAGATTAATTTCTGCTTTTTTACTTCAAATAAGGAACGAAAAATCAGATAAGTGGCAATTTTTAGCAGCTAATGTTATTAATTCCCCCCTTTTTTAATGCCTGTCAGAATATTTGTAAAAGAAATCTAAACCGACTTGTCAAATAGTTTGAGTTTTTTTACTACTTACATTTGTAAAAATTGAAATTAATTTCTTGCCGATCCAATAACTTGAGTATGTAAATAATAATTGGACAACACTGACAAGAATTTCAAATTCCGCCTCCCCACCCAAATCCCATTCTGAGATTAAAATAATCTTCACTTCAACCTTTGGCCAATCCAGATCGAGTCAAATAGAGTTTAGTGGACAAGAGTAACAGTCTGTCACTCCGACTGAGGTTTCGATACTAGGGATAGCAAATACGATATTTTATTTAGCAGTTTTAGTAAAACCGAAAGTTAACATATAGATTTTTAGAAAACGGAAAAATAATAAACAGAACGGACATTTTCTTGCAACTTTGCTGCCAGTCGTCTTACGTTAATTTACAGATGTATTTTAAACAGTGTATCTATTTTTGGTTTAGAAAGGTTTACAATTACATAGTTCTGAAAAGTGAAAAAAATGTAATAATTTGAGAATTTGTAGCCCTGTAGAGCAAAAACAAAACAAAACAAAACAGGTGATTGTAGGTGAAAGAGACGCAGCTATGAAGTCGAAGCAGTAAAATGTTCACAGATAATTAAGGGTACTGTAGAAAAATCAGCATATAATTAGTTGGCTGGAAAGAGTAACAACGTACAGCAGCTGCGACATATGAGAGATGTTGGTAGAGTTCTTAGTAAACCGCCAAAGGTCACTTTTGATAGTCGGTTACTGTACTGCTCCTTCAGGATAGTGATGTGGAATACTGTAAACTGTTGTTTTACCATATGATGAGTAGAGAACATCATTAGTTTATTAATGTAAAGGAGAACATATTAAATATCGTCACAGGAGTAAGATAGCAGCTCTTCTATATCATCTCTTCTAGAGACCATAGCCTTCTCTTATACAGAAAATATTAGTTGAGCAGCAACTTTAGTCAACGAGGCATGCCTACTAATTAGATGATCTACTTCCTGCATCTTGCAGAAGATTCTTTTGCGCATTATTTAATGTTCGCCGAGCACAATTTATAGCTACGCATGAAACACTTTATTGTGCAGTATCAAGAATTATTTACATGATATCCTTGCAAACGCTTTAAACAATGCAGAAAATAGAAGAATATTTCATTTTGGAGACATTCATATCAAAATATTCAAAACAAAATATGTAGAAGTGCTGCATACAAGATGACATCAAGTGAAAGTTTCAGAAATGTTTTGCATCATAAGTAAAAAGTATTTTTCTTTGAAAACTCTCTTGAATTCAGAAGCTGTTTGTAACCATCCACTGACCATGAAAATGCAATTCTTGTACAAATTGATACGCGATTCAATGCAATTTGGTGCTTCTGTTTTAGTTATTAAATACACTGGCCTTCAAAAGTTAAGGAACAACCGGTTTTTTGAGCCTAATTTACAAATGAGTGAATGTAGAAACATCAAATTTGGATGACATGTGCACAAAACAGTTATGTATTGACTGCAACATAGAAGTTGACATAAGAAAAACTCAAAAATAATTTACAAAAAAAAGCAGTCTCGCTGGAAAAGTCCATACTTGGAAAAATAATATATAATAGTTTTATGTGGTGAAATGTCATCGAAACATTAAAAAAAATAGTTTTAATAAGCGATATGCCCACCCCTAGCTTGACTGCTTTGGCGGCAACGACTTTCCATGAAAATTAAATTCCTGTACAGACTGATATGCGATTCAATGCAATTTAGTGTTTCGGTTTTAGTTATTAAATACACTGGCCTCCAAAAGTTAAGGAACAACCGGTTTCTACACCGACCAGGACTGAACATTAAGTTGTCGGTTACCGAAATGGCAGCGAAGACCAGACACGGAATAAGCCTTCTTGTTATAAGTATCATTTTATGCGTGTTTTTTCACAAAATTTGTATTTATTTTAAAGTTTAACACCAGTATTTTGAGTGCTTTTTCCTTACGGAATAAGCCTTGCTCCAGCTCTCCTAAATACCTTGGAGGTGGATTGAAGCAGCAACTTGTCTACCAAGATACTCTATCAGATTCAGGGCTGCAGATAAAGCTAGCTATTTTCGAAGCTCAATAGTGTTGGATTGATGGTATCTGGTGCTTTGTTCCCTCCAGGTCAACAGACGTCCTGAATCGCTCTCCAGTGTGAATCTGGACTCGAATGTTAAAAAATACAGAAGCCCATTACTGTCTGGTCCAGGAAATGCGTTCTCTTGCCCAAGATAAGCGGGCCCTTCTCTGTCGTCCATTGAGGGGGACACACACAACTTGTACCCTTGCATAGGGGCGTGAATTGTGAAGACGCCTTCGCACCGTACTAGCCGATATTCTTATCCCTGATGCTACAGAGTGCTCTGCAACAAGTTGCGGCCAGAAATGCTTCTTTTCCTTCAGTCCGAAAGAGCTATAAAACGGTATTCTGCAGGTGCTGTGTCTTGTGATCGACCTGGAACATGTCTTCTAGACCAAAAAGCTTTGTTTTGACATTGATTCTAGAGACGGCGGACCACAATTCTTGACACATTAAAACGCCTTAAAGCAACAGCAAGTGACAACTCCATTTCCACCCATCCGACCGACCGCCACCTTAAAGAATCGAGCAAACGGCTTCTCTCAATTATCGCGGGACCCTACTGCCTATTGTCAACGAATCTGTTAACAAAAGTTATACTCGTAATTACGAAAGCCTGATATTTGATTATTTTTTTCTCACTCATATGTGCATGTTGTTTTCTATAAAAAGGTGGTAGCTATTGTTTTTGCAGAAAGGTACATAAAATTCATTTTCATTATTTATAAAAACTATCCATTTTATTGTTAGTGTCCTTTTTTTTATGTTGAGCTTCGAAAAACATGTTGTTCCTTAACTTTTAGAGACCTGTGCACTTTTGCTGATTTTATATCTCCGGATAGAGTTCACATTCGAAGAATCTGTAAATATTTGGTATTGTGCAAAGAACAGTAGTTGATAAAAGAATCCAAAAGCTTATACAAATAATTAGCTTTCGTTTGTTAAGAGTCGCAATTCAAACGTAATCACGAAAGAAAAACAAAATCGTTGTTTGATCTTTAAAGTATTTCAAAATTTCAAAGGCACTTAAACTTTTCCTAAAATGTAAACCTCGAGATAAAGCAAAGCCCCGTAAAACGCTTTCTCATTTCATCCCAAAACGATTATTAACTTCCTACAGGGGTTTGTTTTGCAATCTAAGTTCCCAATTTAACAAAGTAAACTCTAATTAGCCCAAGCAAAATAAAAGTATTCACCGCATATTCTACGCTTTAACCACCTTTTTCCTCTTTTAAACGTCTGGCTCCTGACAAATTGGAAAATCATTGCCTCATTAATCCTGGAAAATTGGATTTCAGCCAGTGAAAGTACAAATTTGTTTTCCAGCCTAACCATTTTATGCTTTGACTCGCTCCCGTGAGCTGAAAAATCGACATCTGTCAAACAAAATGTTTCTGCCAGAATTTTCTTCGTCTTCAATCTTTTCCCTTTCAAGAGGTTATATTAACTGGTAATTATTTATTAAACGAAATGGTTGGAAGATTCGGAAGATGCGACTGTAGTGTTTAGTAAATATTTGTATAAGTTTACATTGGGGCGTGCAGAAATGTGGTGTGTGGTATTTGGAATTGCAATGATATAGGGGCTGATTATTATCAAAAGCCGCATGAAACAAATTTGCAATTTTTAAGCTAATAGACTTGAAATCACACGGATTGAAAAATTCTATTTTGAACTCTTTCAAATGTATATGCCGATGAAAGAGAAGTGAAAATTTGCATAAAAATTAAAAAAAGTTCTAAAATAAATTTTACGAAAAGATGATTTAATGCCTTTTGATTGCAAGTTCTACATGTATTAAAATATACAATTTAAAAGTGCAAGTGATGTTTATTTATGAAACATTTATTGTACAAACAGTTGAAATTGTTACTGTGATGTAGAAACGGGAAAAGTCAATTTGTAGGGAGGATGTGGATTCTTCGGCCCATATTAGCATTTCTGGGCACACAAAAGTTGGTATTAAAATGAAAATTAATATTTTTACTAACATGTTATGTGCATTTATGCTTTTCTGAACTTGACTTTATTACAAGAGCGCTGCTATGATTATTTATTAGTCAGTTTTGGAACATTTAATTTGACCGAAGCAACCTTGTAGAGGTGGGGGTGGAGAGCTGTCTCGGACAATTTTAATTATTCCATTAATCATATAAGTACAAAATTTTGTTCTTCGGAACATCAGATATAGTATTACATTTATACATTTAAGCCGAGCAGGAATAAAATGCAAAACTTCAAACTGGATAATAGTCATGGGATGTTTAAATGATTGAAGTTCACACAAAAAAAACATGTATGAATTCTGTCTTTTTGTACTGTCTAACACTTTTGGTTTTGGCAGAACTTAAAAGGAAATTTCTGGAGTTTGTGAAATATCTTCTGGACTTGGAAAAACAAACTATGCAAGAATTTTGTTACTGGATCTTAAAAAATTGATTTCGTACTCTTTGCCTTTATACAGCGTTACTTACCCAGCATAAATGCTAATTTAAATTATAAATAATATTAAATTTCAAAAATAAGATGATTATTACCATTTCCCTTTACCCTCTCAGGTATCAGTAAATATGCCATACCTTCCTTTACCAAAATACCATCCTTAACTAGTCTCGATAAAACCATTCTTGTAAAATATATGTGCCCTTAAATATTAAACTACATACATATGTCTTCAAATGATGTTTGGATTTACACAATTTTTAACAAAAAATTTCGGGTTTTGTCAGTGAGACTGTTTCGGACACCAAAATATTTGTCCGAAACACTCTACGCCATTTGTAAAATTGTATCCACGGATATAAAATTATTGAAACAAAGGATATAATATTATTTACAAAATCATTTGATGTACGTTATCGTTATATATTAAGGGTTTCGGGATTGTTAAACTACTTGTAAAATCAAGGCATATATCAGATGTGGGCTTTGTGGTTGACAGACATAAAAAAAAAAAAATATTCTTAAAAGAAGTCAGCGGGAAACAGCCGCATAGCCCTAGCTCTCGTTGTATTCATAATTAATTATGTTCTGTAAATCTTTTTCTTTTTGTCATGCATCGTAAATATTTTGAGTTTAAGGTTGCTATTTAGAAGACTGTAATACTTAAAAGATTTTAAATGTTATTGATAATTTTAGATGACTTTAAACAAACAATTCAAAATTCAAATTTCAGAACAATTCAATGTTGATAGATTATTTTAAAAAGGGATAAATTTAGAAATCCTCATAATAGAATAAATAATCGTAAGCACAGTAATTATATTATAGATGTAGTCTAGTTTTAGCCAAGGTATATAGTTTTATCTTAAATTGACTTACTCTCAAAAGAAAGAAGAATAATGGAAGGATTAAACACATTTTGTATCAGTACTCATAATTTTAAAAAATGTAGGATACACCAAAATAACTCAATCATTTATAGAAATGTAGGATAGCAATGATTGCCCATGTACAAGATAATGTTTTTGTGAAAAATTATATGAAACCTGTATGCCGAAAGAAGAGTCTAAGTTTGGTTTTTGGTCTGTAAGGAACCACAGAATAATTGGTTTGACGGCACAATTTCCCTGATACTGTTCTTTGTTCTTCAAAAGCATTAAGAATAGAACAACTACCAGTTAGAAAAATTTAGCTTGCCTTGGAGTTTCCTAAAATTCAACGGAACACCACAAAAGTGGAGCGTGTCATGTTCGAATCTGTGAAGAAATTCTAAAGTTACTTAATAACGGGAAACATCATATTTTTTCCAGAATTTTACCTGGTGACAAAAAGTTCATAACTGTTTTTTGAAGTTCCAGTATGTCAAAAATTCAAAATATGGATCTTTGAAGATGATCCGTTGAAAACAGACAACAAAGAGCGAAAAAAATAATGCATCCTTAATGTAACCAGTAAGAATGGTTTTTGTCAAGTTAGAACAAAAGGCAATTATAGCTATCTGGAGCATCACAAAATGCCTCCGAGAAATTCTTAAATGTGGAAAGTTTAGTGGACTCATGCATCACTATGATAATTCTTCTTCTCATACAGATAAAAAGAACAGTCAAAGGAGGTGGGTAAGCCTACGCTGCATGTGTTCCAAAGTGTCTCGACCTCACAGGTGTTATTTCATTGTATTTGAATTTTTCTTTTGTTTTGAGGCTATTCTATAACGTATTATTGTATGTGTTTCATGTGTTTTATCTAAAATCAATGCCTGGTAATCAATGCGATTCTTATTCCAAATGTTCAAATACTACATTACATTAGAGATTACGATAGAATCGTGTGCGCGAATCTTAATGCTTTCCGTCCAATAAGAATTAACAATGCTGAGGATGACAATGGAGTTGACCAGAGGATGTTAGATTTAGTCAGTTGGGTATGTTAGTTCTGAAAGAAACCCAGCTACTTACAGCGGACGGTTGAAGAAAATAAATGGAGAAGCAAAAGGACCACATGGATTCCGTTAAGTGTCTCTGATCTTCCGGATTTCCCAGGATTAACATAGGAGAACGTACGACTGTTGGGATGGATCAGCTCAAGCAAAACTGATCCTTCCATCACGAACAACTTAGCTCAACGGGAATGTACTCTCTTCATGTACTACATCGAGAGTATGTCTCTGCTGTTCGACTTTATAAAACGAAATTATATAACACATATATAACAGCGGGTTATAAGTGATAATCCAAACATTGAACGTTATGATCAGTGCAAAGCTGGTGTCAGTGTTGTTGTTTGCTGTGCGTACATTGCATCTTTAACAGAACACTTGGGGTGCTGTCGCCAGACTCGGACAAAAACACCAAGTCTTGGATATGATGATACACTTCAAGACGATCGCTGCTACTGGATGGTCCAGGGACAATTCAGCTAGTGCAAGTGTGGGGGGGGGACAGAGATATTTGTTATAAATGGTTTTGTATAGTTACATTTCCCCCCGTCTTCTCTGCTTGATAAAAACGTCTCTCGAAAAGGTTAGCATTTTTATTTTGACTGCGTATCACTATTAAGAAAAATGTTGTATGTTATGAATTGGCGCATGGGCGAAAAAAAGCGGATTTTTACTTACCTCCTTCTTTGAATAAAATCATATCAAAGAGATATTAAGACTAACCTTAGTCTCTGGATCATGTCAAACATAAAGGTTATTTTTAATTCAGAGAAATATTTATATGTAACGTTGCTTTCATCACGAAATTAGGTTGATAAGGCTATAAAAGCAAATTTTTCAAAGATCTCTGGAAAAAGGTAGCTTAATTCTTTAATCTTTGAAAGAAAATCAACCACATGGGTTATTTAATGTTTGAAGCGAGTATTTTTAACACTTCTAAGATATGGTATGTTTAATTTTAACTATTTAGCGGTATTTCGAAAATTTCACACAGCCACATATGAGCGAGCCCTGCTTCAGATTATATAAAATGAACATTTGACGCATATGAACACTGCTTCAAAATAAATAAAGTTTAATTTATTAAAGTTATGTGCTTTAAAAATAAAAATAATTTAAATAAAAAGTATTTCTATAAAATATTTTTAATTTACTTCTAAATATTTTTAAATTAAATTCCGTATTAAGTGCACTTTTATCAGTATTACATTTTCATTGCCAGGTTCATATTTAAAGTGCATGAAGAATGTATTACACTGATCAATCTTGTTTTCCTTAGCATAATCTGCTTCACCTAAAAAAGAAGTTATTTAATACAGTTTTAGTTTTAACTGAATTTAGTAGTTTTTCTTATCGTTCTGTCTTACACCACTTCATTTCAAGCAATTTAAAATTCTTTTAAGACAGAAAAGATAAGTTTGACAGTAATCTATTTCGAAATATTCATTTTGAATGAGAAATATTATTTGGTAAAAATTAGCACACACTTGCTTCGGCCCATGATTTAATATCTTTTCCATCAAATTCAATTTTGAGTTTAAGCCAACCTTTTTTTACAGAATGAATAATGCATTTATCTTAACCATGCAAAAGCATGCTGCCAAAACTGTGTAATACTTTATAAGCATTGCACATTTTGACGTAAATATTTAAATTCTGTTATATTAGAGTAATAATTCAGTAAAAATCTGTTTTTCACACGTAAGATATTAAGTATGTAAATGCATTTAATATCTTACTTGACAAAAATTTAGTCTATTTCTATCATAACTATGTTAAATGCGTTCATGCCTTGATTCTTAATAAAACAAATAATTATTAATGAATGAAATATAAACCATTTTAATTAATGAAATTAAATAAGTTATTAAATTTTAGAAGTACTAAAAATTAAAATGCTGAATGATTTGTAAAACGATTGTTTAAATCATTGTAGCAAATCGGGAAAATATCAGGGAACAATTTCTAAATTTCTCAATTTTTTAATAAAATTTTGCTTAAAACTATTTAAGAAAAATTTTACTCTTCTAACCCCTGAATTTGATATTCACCCCCCTCCCCCAAATTGTATTGTAACGCTAAGGCAGCGATTAAAAGTAACATATAATTATAAAATAATACTTCTGATAGTACATTGAACTACAGAAAATATAATAATTTATAGTGATATTTTATTGTTAAATCAATAACATTCTTTCGAGGATTTTTCGTACGAGGAAGTCATATGAAATCTTGATTAATTCCTTGCTTTCAATAAAATACTTCACTTTATATATGTTTGTGGTGGCATGCCTTTTGTTTAGGTCACACATACGTGATTAAATGTCATGAATTCATTAAGTTTTAGAGATTTTGTTGACAATGTACGAAGAATTTGGATCTTAAATTTCTTCACGCATTCAATATATACACCATTATCATTTCATCTGTGTTTTTCCTATGTTGTGTAACAGATTACATTATTGTGCAGAGGCTACCTCATAGGTGAATGAGCTTTCACTCAATGTGATTACAGTATACATGTAAATGTCAATATTAAAAGAAATTATTATAATTTCGATTAGCTGATAACTTTTTCTATTATGTCAGTACTAATTTTTTGAAGATACCGAAAAAAACAATTATGGGATTATGGCAGAGGTAGGCTTCAGTGCGCCTCAGACTTCAGCGGAATTATTGTAAATATCCCAGACAACAATTTTTAATTGCACATTTTGCTTATTCTAAATTAGCAGTTATTATCCCGTATAACAAGGGAGGTAAAGAAATAAAATATAACAGAGGACGTGTGGTCTCAGAGACCACAGAACATTATTAAATTTTTAAAAATCGCCTATTAAAAATATCACCGTGGTATTCCGCTTAAATAATTTTTTAAACATTTAATACACAAAAAACAATATTTGTTGTACACTTTAAAGTGATAAAAAAGCTTAACTAGAAAAATTTCCCATAGCTTTAAATTTTTCAATGAAAATTATATGCTGCAGTAATTTCAGCAAAAATAAAAATTAGAACGTGTTTGTTGTGAAATAATGAATTTTTTTAAAGAAATAATAATATCTGTTATGAATTATAATAGAGTCCCTATTATTTTGTGAGACTGAGTATAGACGGCTCATCAAGACTGAAGATTTTTTCAGTCGAACGATCGTCCCAATCGATAAGGACCGTTTTCATGTGTGTTTTTAAACATTTATCTATATAATCTTTTAACACCAGGTTTTGAGTGTTTTTCGTTGAGATATAATTGTTTTTACTATGTATCATGCAAGGAAAGTTTTAATAGGAGAAAATTGTATGTAGTACCATACAGAAAATTTTGACAGTACATAAAATAGCAGTATCTCATTGCAATTTAGTCTACGTCAGCTTTAGAGAATTCATTGCATAATTTTTGCTTCCATTTCAAAGAAATAGGTTCTTTGCACGATAAATTAAAATAGTCTGTCTTTCTTTTCTTTCTTGGGGGACACATACGACAAATTTTCTTTGATTTTTTAAATTTTGTGACTGTTGTAGCAGTTGGACTAATTACCTCGTTAATACTTTCAAAAACAATATCGTGTCCATTAAAAGGTTTTGAGAATAGTTTTAGTGCAAAATGTATTCGTTTAAGGTACTCATATCTGTTTATGATAGAAAAGAGCCATAGGCCAACGGATTATTGTCCTACCACTGAAATGGACAGAACTTTTTTGCCATCTAAAATTTCAACTCCAACTTTTGTAGGATAATTAAAAATTTTTATCTAATATCTTAGTGGGGAAGTTTTATAATGTATAAATTTTTTTGTTTATATTTTCAAAACATGATCATTTGAAGCGATTTTTCCGTAGTAGGAGTTTTTACAGAATCAGCTTCTTTTGCATTAAAAAAAACATTCTTGTCAGAAGAAAATTCTTCAGACAAGTACTTTCCGTAAGAAGTGCTTTCCGTAAAAGCTTTCACAGATATTCTGTACAGCCATATTCTCCTGTAAAATCACTTCCAACTTTATCTAGAGACTTCTAGATAGATAAACGAATCTAATATACTATTACTGTCGAAAATTGTAACAGTGAGACAGAGGTGAGGTCTCACAGACCGTTCTATGAGAATAAGGTGAAATTTCAACTAGACAGACTTGCAAAAGAGTTGTGATAACAAGAAGTTACAGTTAAAGCCAAGAAATGTAAAGCCGGAGGAATAATCTTTCAACTGGACATAGCATGCATTAGGTGTGATGTGAGAAACATGTTGCGCGGTCTTGGAGACAGCAGTTCCCGTGTTAAGGGCTGAGTTATGAAATATATTCTACAACTTAAACACTCTCAGATGTAATTAATTGGCTGGATGGCTTAGTTGTTTTTAAGAATTACCATAAAAATATATAGAGTAAAATTTTAAGAAAAACTACCGTGGATTAAGAATAACAGCAGACGAAGCGATCCGACAAATTACAAGACGTCGGTATAACAGAAGAAAATTCTTACTCAATATCACATGCTTAACATTTGCTTAATAAATCTAGAACAACGAAATCAAGATCTATTCGAAACAAATAACAAGTGAAAATAAATTTGAAAAGCATTCAAGAAGAACAATTAATGAAACTTAAACTAAAAGGGTATTAGAATGAATAAATACATCGGTAAAAGTTACCAATGTTAAGTAATAAAATGCCATTTTAAGAAAAATACAGGAAACCGCGAGATATCTATCTATACATATAAAAGAAGCACATAGGCTGAGAATATGTTTGAAATATTTTTATCAGTTCATAAACTCTTTATACACACTAATCTCATGTACAATTTTTCCACTTAACAGTACTTGTGATTTATTTAGCTTTCAGAGGTTTTTATTCCTTACATTGTCTAGTCTTTTCTTTAAGCTCAATACCAATTAATTTTAGTCCATTAATAAAAAAAGGGGTGAAGATGAAGAACATCATATCACATTTAAATATTACTTTAAAGTCTTTCCTCCACGAGCACAAATTGTTTCCAATTTTATAGCATGCTGGCATAAACCCAGAACGCAATTTGATTTATGGCTACCTATAACCATTATTTGCATAAAAGTGTTTTACTTAAGTTTTACGCCATGTATGATGAATTCGAAAAGTTGCCTTTTGTAGAAAATTCGCTTACAGAAAGCCCTCTTTCTCAGAGTTATCAAAATGCATTTCAC
Organism: Cheiracanthium punctorium; assembly: GCA_038373885.1. NCBI lineage: Eukaryota > Metazoa > Arthropoda > Arachnida > Araneae > Cheiracanthiidae > Cheiracanthium > Cheiracanthium punctorium. Next base: position 72,555 of record JAWZYV010013169.1, on the reverse strand, counting down.
AGTACTGTTGATATTTCTGAACATTCTCGCTATTCAATTATAAGTTATTAAATTGATCACTAGTACTGGATACTAGTTTTGTTAAAAAAAATATTTGTATGTTTTGCAGATAAGAAAATAAAACTATTTTCATTGATTTTTTTAAAAACTTACCAGTAGATAGTAGTTTTGTAAAAGAAAATATGCTTTACGCATAAGAAAAACAAAAAGTATTTTCATGAATTACTCATATTTTTCATCAAACAAATCTTAAATTTTAAGTTTCAGTATAACATTTATGTTGTACGTTGAAATATTTTGTGTTAAGATTCATTAAAGTTGGTACTAAACTCATAATGTCATGAGCAAAAGATGTGAAATTATTAAACATTTAAAAATTTTTAAAGCAATGCTTATATTTTATGAGTACAAATTCCATTTTCTAATAAATTATGAAAACTGCTCATAATAATTTTCAGATTAAAAAATACTAATTTCCAGTTTTTTATTTTATTAATGATTTGAAATAAGTTTTTGATTTTTTTCTGCCTGTACCCAGAACTCTTCAGTTGATGAATGTTAACCAAGACAGTGCGACATCGAAAATTAAAAAAAATAATTAAAACAAACTTTGAATTATGCAGAATTTTTAGTAATTTTAATAAAATTAGTCTTAACAAATCGTCTTGTAATTCAAATCTTCTCGATTAAATAGTGACATATCGTTAGCGCTTTCATTTCCTTTTGATCACATCAACTTTTCTCGGCCATGTTTCATGTACATGAATCAGCCATTTTCGATTCAGCTTTCTTTAATTTTGAAGCCATTATGATTTGAACCAGGAAGCTGGGAACTATACAAAAAAGGTAGCAGTTTTCATTTGAAATATTAAAATTATTTTTGCTGTTGCTTTTTATAGGAACAGGCATATTGGCAACTTAAATACCTTGTTTTCTAATGTCATATCGGATGGCGCTCTCACTTTTTACTTTACGAACATGTACCATGTAAGGAAAGTATTGTAATCATGAAAAAATCGACTTCGAGATTTTGGTGTATTTGCACGTTTTGAGGTCTTCTGAATTCATTTATACAATTTTTACGAGCTGTGTGTGTGTGTGTGTGTGTGAGTGAACACGATAGCTCCTAAACGATGTATTCTATTAAGCTCAAATTTAGTATATATATATATATATATATATATATTATAGACCACCATCGCACGACCGGTATTGCTTTTCGTGTGTATAACACTTATAGTTTTTTTTAACAAGTCTGCAAAAAAGAATTGTTTTACATTATGGCCTATGGACCGAAATTTTTGAAAGTGCGCTAGCGTGTGGACTGTGTTTTCGATTGAGTGCAAATTGGGTATGCGTATTATAGATCCCGGTCACATAACCTGCATAGATTTTAGTTTGTTAGGAGCTGATAGTTTTTTCACGTGGTTGGAAAAGAAAATATTTATGGTATTTGAAAGCAAATCGTTTAAAGGGTCAGGTACCTTTGAGCGTTGACAATCTCGACGAAAATTGACCATAACTGCATTTGCAATAGCTCTTCAAGTAACAATACTGTAAACTTGCATTTTTTACCAGTTATTTAGAAAGCTTTTATGAACCTTTTACAGCTCTTGGAATATGTCTACCTATTAAATTAAATTTAATAATTTTATTAAATTATTTAATTTTTTAAAAAACTAGTCGAGCTCCTTTTTTGCTTATTTACAGTCTTGAGCGCAGAATTTCATAAAATATATATAGCACAGTAACTTAAAAATTTCAATACGTAAAGAAAAATATCATTAAATTAAAATGACGAAAAAGAATTTTGTTGGGATGGATGTAACGTTATAATTTTTGCATTTATTTGCATAATTATGCAAATGATAGTTATAAAAATTGCAATTATTCTTTTTTTAAAAGGAAAGAAGACACCCAGCAAAATTACTTTTCGTCATTTTAATAATAAGCTGTTTTTCTATGTCTATAACAGTTTTTAAGTTACTGTGATACATATATTTTGTGAAATGCTGCGCGCAAGACTGTAAATAAGCAAAAAATAAGCTCGAATATTTTTAGTTATACAAAATTTAATTTAATATGTAGAACTATTCCAAGAGCTGTAAAAGGTTCATAAAAGCTTCCTAAATAACTGGTAAAAATTGCAAGTTTACAGAGCTATGGCAAATGCAATTATGGTCAATTTTCATGGAGATTTTCAACGCTCAAAGGTACCTGACCCCTTAAAGTGAGCCAGTGTCTTAATGGTGCAGTCGATTGACATCAAATTAGGTACGCATATTATACTTCACTGTCTCACATGCTGCATAAATGTTAGTGTGTGTACGTTTTACAACTTCTGTACATTGCTACAAAAATTCTTATACATTATGATTTATCGATGCAACTCATTTGAAGTGCACTGGCATCTGAACACTGCATTTGATTGAGACGAATTCAATTTACTTAAGCGCTTTGTAAAGATCAAGCGTTCGGAAAGTCGAGTATAGTCCCTCCAAATTCTTTAGATGCGTTAATTTACAAAGTTTTTAATTCATTAATCCTTGAAACACCAGTTTTTCTGTTGAGTGCCATTTCTACAAAACGCACGATTTGCATTTTAATTCATTAAAATATTGTGTGTGTAAAATTTGTGTATTCAGAAAATTTGCAGACAGGGAAAAGCTCCGTTTCGTTAAACAAATTTAGTAGGTGTGAGTGTAAACAGAAAGAAAATCGATTTATGAAAACTATTTCAATAAGCGTAAATATTCGTTCGCGCATCACATAATTACGACTAAAGCGAATGAAATGATATTACTTAGTTACTCTCTAACCTGTAATATTTTAACAATACATAAAAATTATAACTTCGCTTTCTTTACTTTGGCAACATACACTCATGTCCATAAATTAAGGATAATTCAGAATCACACAGAAATTGATCTCTAAAATAAAAATTTCACAATTTCACCTGTGGAATGATCACACACATCTTGAAGAAGAATATGCAAATTACAGGAAACCACCAGATGGCATGGATGGTACGTCACAATGACGAGAGTGTAAGAAAGGGGTATATAAGCAAGAAGTAAAATTGTTCACAAGCGCTGTGAAAGCCTTTCAGTGCAAAAACCGCATAGTTATGGCACAAAGGAGGCATTTGGATGATGTTTTACGTGGCAGAATTATCGGACAACTGGAATGTGGACGTACCCAGCTGGAAGTATCCGAGGAACTTGGAATCGCCCAGAGTGTCATCTCCAGGCTTTGGCAATGATTCCAAGATGATGGTAATGTGAGTAGACGTTACAGCACAGGTCGCCCCCGAGTTACAACGCCCAATGAGGACCGCTATTTGGCAGTTACTGCCAAAAGAAACAGACGGAGTACAGCATCAGACCTGTCTCGTCAGCTCTCTTCAGCTACCGGTACGACAGTTTCAAGGCAGACCGTGTACAGACGCTTAGGGCACATTGGTCTATATGCTCGTAGGCCTATCAGATGTGTTCCACTTACCGCAACTCACTGTCGCCTGCGATTAACCTGGAGTAGAGAGCATGCATTGTGGACACCGCAACAGTGGTCTTGTGTGATGTTTTCCGACGAGTCCAGGTTTAGTTTGGAGTCTGATTCTCGCCGGACATTCATCTGGAGAGCGCCAGGTACCCGTTACCACCAAGAGAACACCATTGAAAGACACCGTTACGGTGGTGCAGGATGGCTCGTTTGGGGAGGAATTATTCTTGGTTCCAGAACTGACCTGCATGTTCAGAGTGTAACGATGACAGGCCACATCTATCGGGATGTCATTCTGGAACAACATGTACGTTTGTTTCGGGGCTCCATGGGTGCTGAATTTGTGTTTATGGATGACAACGCCCGTCCTCACCGTGCAAACATTGTAGACGAATGCCTTCAATCGGAGGATATCACCCGTATGCATTGGCCAGCATACTCACCGGACTTGAATCCAATAGAGCATGTGTGGGATATGCTTGGCCGACGAATTGCAGCCCGTCAATCCCCTCCCACCTGTCTACCGGAACTTTGGAGTGCATTGCTTGATAAGTGGTGTAATATTCCCCAAAATCAGATTGATCATTTGATACTCAGCATGCCCAGGCGTTGTCAGGCCTGTATTGCATCGTCCGGGAGACATACTCCGTATTAACCATCCTACTAACCAATGGTTATAGGTACTGCATTTTAATTCATTAAAATATTTTATTCAGAAAATTTGCAGACAGGGCAAAGCTCCGTTTCGTTAAACAATTTAGTAGGTGTGAGTGTAAACAGAAAGAAATCGATTTATGAAAACTATTTCAATATGCGTAAATATTCGTTCGCGCATCACATAATTACGACTAAAGCGAATAAAATGATATTACTTAGTTAGTCTCTAACCTGTAATATTTTAACAATACATAAAAATTATTACTTCGCTTTCTTTACTTTGGCAACATACTACATCCATTCTGTGTACTCCTACAAGGCTGACGGAAGTTCTTGCTTTTTAGAATTTTGCATTCCGTACTAACCCGTCAACGACGGGTACTTCAGCTAGTACATAATAAAATCATTAACACTTACCAGAATTAAAAACAACGTTTAAATATAACAAAGCTCAAAGACTGATCTAAAATATCAAAATTATTTTTTGAGATAATACTAAGAAGTAGGTTAGCGATATTATTTCAAAAACAAGAAGTTATTGTTTATATTTCACTGCATCATAACTTATTGTGCAGTAAAAGGAGTTTTACAGGCAACGATCTCATAAAAAACAGAAGTCGTATTCATATTTCACTGCATCATAACTAATTATGCAGTAAAAGGAGTTTGTACAGGCAATGATACCATTTCAAAACCAGAAATCGATACGTATCATTGCATAAAATTCGCTATGCAGTAAAAGGAGTTTTACAGGTAAAGATACAGAAAACATCTAAGTCTAACGCGTATGAGATTAATTATCCAAGTCCGATAATTAAGTAAAACAACATTCAATGAGATCTAGTCTCCTTTCTTGTGCGTATGGTGGAACTTTCTAGCAATTGAAGAATTGTAGACTTTTGTCCTTCCTGAAACTATCGCCTTGTGCCGTCTTTTAATGTGTGTTATTTTACAAAATGTTTAATCAGTTTTAAATAGCAGGTTTTGGTTGAGTGTTCTTGATTTCATCTCCTTCTTTTTCTATTCTCGTGGGACATTGTTGTACACTACCTCTAGACGTTAATCTTTGTTTTCTGATAGTCATTTTGCTTCATTTGAGCAATATATATATATATATATATATATATATATATATATATATATATATATATATATATATATATATATAACTAACAAGTGAAACACAAAACATACTACAAATAAGACAAATCTCGCATAAAAGTAACAGCTATTATAAAGAATTAGAAACCAGATTTTGAATCCAAATAAAGTGCAAGAATTATTGTGATAGTATAATGGAACGGAAATTATAACCACTGTCACCATCTTCAGGGGCCACAAACAATGGATTATAATTTACAGTAAACCAAATAGTAGGGTTTCGGTTGTGTGGCATAACTATATATATATATATATATATATAAATTTTTTAGTTAAAGTGACATTTTTTGTAGTTAAAGGGAGGTTTTAAGGACATATGAATGCATCGATGCTATTTTTTACACGGTATGTGTATGTGTGTGTGCGTGCGTGCGTGTGTGTTTGTGCGTAAATGAGTGAACACGATAGCTTCTAAACGGGGCATTCAAATGAGCTCAAATATATGTTTTAAACCCCCGTCGCAAGACCGGTATTGATTTTGGTGTGTATAGGACTTATAGTTTTTCTACAGGGCTACGACAAACATTTCTTTTACATTATGGCATATGGGGGGAAGTTCTTGAAAGTGCGCTACCATTTAAACGGTATATTCGATTGCACTCAAATTGGGTATATATGGTAGAAACCACCATCGTAAGACCGGTATTGATTTTGGTGTGTAAAGAATTTATAGTTTTTCTTTTACATTATGGCCTATGGGGGGGGGGATTCTTGAAAGTGCGCTAGCATTTAAACGGTACATTCGATTGAGCTCAAATTGAAAAAAAAATATAACTAAGAATTTTTGCTGAATTATTCATCAATTAAAATTTATTTAAATGCTTGGTAATGATCCTAATCGTAAGTGTTCGGAAAGTTGAGTGGAGTCACTCCAGATTTTTAAAATAATAAATGTAGTGTAGTCGTTTCAGTGATGTACAAGCAGGTTAAGGAAATGACAACGCACAGCAGAGATTTTAGTTTATGTAAATAGTGCTAAGATTTAGAAAAATAAAATACGTGATGATTTTCAAAATTTTTTCATGATTTCATTTAATTTCTGGTATAGTCTACTTCAACAACAAACACAACAACAGCATAAAACTACAAGCTTGAATATTTATGAATCTCTAAGATTCTTGAAAATTTTCTTCATAATTTTTGATATTTTTGTAGTTTGTCTTAAGCAGCTCTTCAGGTTTTGTAAACACAGCTAAAAAACCACTTATTGAGATTTTCTTATAAATCATAGAAAAAATTCTCAATTTGCAGAAATAATCTTTAATATTCTTATACATTTATATAAACACAAAAAACTTAAAACGTGCACAAATTAAAAAGTTTGCTATTTTAATTTAACGTGCCTGCTTTATTTAGTAAAATGTGATTTATTTTCTTTCATATAATAACCTCTTTATCGTTGAAATTTACAGTCATTTAACAACATAAAAAAGAAAATGCAAGTCAATGAAATTATTTATTGAAGAGAAAATCTTTTATGTGAGCGGCAATATATCATTGTTTAAGTTTTATTTCTTAAAAAAATTATTTTCATATCTCAAAATGAAAAATCCACTTTCAGTCCTTATTTTCTGGCGCTTAGCGTCTATAATTAATCATACAATGATATTCTCATTCATCATGCTTTATTTCTGAATTGCCAACTTATTTTTTTATATGCAATTACTTTTTTACTTATATATGTATGCTTGCGTAATAAGGTTACATAACTGACAAAATATTTTACGCTTAAAGCATGATTATGATGTAAAGATAATAATTAATTCTGGATTATACACGTGATAAATAATTTCATGAATGACTGACAGCAATTTAGCTTCCAGCTGTAAATAGCATTTCTTACGGAATATTAAAAAAACCTTTTAATCAAAATATTGTTAAAAAGTCATGCCAGTACGTAACAAAAAATTATGATCTCAGTAATTTATTTCAAAGCATTCCGTTTTTCAAATGATATTTATCAGCTTAAATAGTACCTTTGTACTTTGTACACACAAATTTAGGCTAGTTCGCTTTTCATTTTGTGAGTTTCAAAATCATTATGAAGTCGGGAATGATGTTACTGAGTAAAAATTTGCTAATTGTGAGATAATTCAATTTTTTTCCCATAAACTTATAGCTGTTTTAATAACAACTATAAGTTTTAGGGATGAACCGAATAACATATTTTGCCGAATAACGAATACCGAATAGTGTTTGGTTAAAATTTATTAAACTTATTAAACCGTTATTAAACTTTCATTGCAATTATTAATTTAATTAGTTTGCTTTTAAACAAAATTTAATATTTCATATAGTGTAAAATTTCAGAAATTAAATACTGCAAAATTTAATAGTCAAGTGTTTCCTTTATATATTATTAATCACCTTTTTTGATACTTGTGAAATGATATATATATTTTTTAATCTGTATATTTTATAAAAAAATTAGCAGTTAATTGACTTTACATATTTATGAACACTTAATATTATGTTATTGTTCTCTTTTCAGACATGAAAGCATGAAACAGCTAAAAAGACTGAACTTTACTGCGGATCATATAGAAAAAATAAAATACTATGCATTTAACACATGACATGTTATTCTTTTATACGTATTCAGTATAACTAAATTCATTAAACTAATTTAAATACTAAATCTCAAATGCATCAGAGATGTTGAAAAAGACTGAATTCAGTCAAAAGACTGAAAACTTTCATGCCTGTGTTTTTTTCCTTTCCTGTAACTGTTTTATATTTAAATGAGTTACAAATAGTAAGGGTAATGTAATGTATACACAGTTAAAGGTATAAGATAAAGTTAAAAGTATAAGAAAAATTCAAAATCAACAAAATTTAAATTTAATATTTGAGTGTTTTCTTTTACATTAAAATTACTTTGAATGTGATATTATTAAGTATATTTGAATTAATTTTGTACTATGGTACTAAAAAGTAACTTTTATTCATAATAGAAAAAAAAATATGCCTTTGTTTACCAATTGTCAAACATTTAAATATGTTTACTATTCGGTTGACGAATGTTAAAGTATTCGGTCGAACCGAATATTTGGTTTGCCTGCAGAATAGGCAGTATACCGAATACCAACCGAATATTTGGTGCATCCGTAATAAGTTTAATAAGATTAAAACTGCATGGAAATGTATAAGCGCTGGCGCTCGAATCTGTTCAGTAACTTACTCATTTAGGTGTACTTTACACGCACGTGAGCAGGGTGTACACCGGAAACTAAAAGTACCATTTTGCGACTGAATTAAAGATAGTGTAGCTTAGGGCATTTTTCTATTTATAAAGTTACATTTTCATATTATTTTGAAATATTCGGCGATATGTAAATGAGACTTTCATGAAAATTTAATTATCTCAATTTGTGTTTTTTTATTACTTAATAATGTAACTAAAAAAATTTATTGTTGCTTCACGGCATAAATATGAGAAATGTGAGTATGCATGCGAGCGAGAATAACAAAACATGATGAGCTATTGCAAATAAAAATAAATTTGGTTGTTTCATCTTTTTAATGCTAAAATGTCAATAATAACTTTTTGAAGTAAACGTCAGAAGTCTTTTATGAATTTACCAATGACGAAGTAAATTAATGTCAACTCTCACTACGGTGAATATGGAAAGAAATCCCGAAAATTTAAGCATCGGATACCAACACTCAGGGGACATACAACCATTGAATATTTATATAAGGACATTTCAGAATTACTGTCATAAGTTACAAAAAAGAAATTCCAATATTATTTGATACTAGCTGAACTACTCGTTCTTCGCATGGGAATAGGGACTGCAAAAAGAAACAACAAGAATAAAAGACATAAGGCTCATATGCTGCAACAACGTCGTAATTGAAACGTCAAACATAAGGCTCACATGCTGCAACAACGTCGAAACAGCTAAAAAGACTGCACTTTACTGCGGATCATACAGAAAAAATAAATTACTATGCATTTAACACATTGTGTTAGGGATATATGCAATGATGTGAACTTTTAACTAGTAAAGTATCATTTTACAGCTTTTAAAATTGACCTACCGGGTGCTGTAGTGTCATTTTAGGTTCCGTAAGCTTCACCACTTTCACAGAACTCCGAATGTGTTCGCCAAAAACACGGTTCTCAAGTTATTCCGTAAAAGAGTGATAATAAAATATAAAATCATCACATTTACTAAAATCTTTACAGTACTGATTTATTTTAAACAGCGGAAATTTTCTACTCCATATATCGAAATATCCATACACTTATTTTCTTTGTATCAAAGCCTAGAGATTGCGATGCAAGGCAACTTCCAAGTTCTCATCTTCACAAACTGATCTAAAATAATTAAAGAGAAGCCATGAAATCCAACTGGCTCTCGATCACTCTTTGAGCGTGCATTCATTGGCTGCAAGAATTAAGGTTGGTTTACGTGCAAAATCATTTTTAATGCACAAATTTAGTGCTGAGATTCTGAGTTTTATGCCAAAAGTATGCAGCAAAAGAAAATTTTAACTACAGGAGCAGGGTGGAAGAGATGCAGAAAGAAGAATTGATTTGAGGAGAGTACATGCAAATGACTGTCTGTTCTGTATAATTAAGAAAATGGTCTTCCTTGGCAGTTATGCTGCATTGGATCAAATAGCAAAGTGAATGTTACTAAGAGTTTTACAATAGGTACAAATATGGAAAAACAATAGGCATAAAAACAATTGCTTGTTTAAATCAATGTAACCAGTTTGATAATATATTCCAGTGATATTATATCAACACAAATTTAATTTGGTTCTCACTGTTCAGAGTAAAATGATACATAATCTTCTACAGAAAGTCCACTTACAGTCTGGACGGGTTACAAAAGAGAAAAATGACCGTATTGGACCCTATAATGAACATTTTTGTTAAAAAGAATTGGAAAATTTAATTGAATTTCTAACTAATGTAAGCGATATGCTTAGTTTTGCTTTTTGGCATCTGTGTTGGTCGCAAATTTTATTGCCGAAAAACAGTAAACCCTTTGTACCATGCAAAATGTATATGTAGTTTTTAATCTTATCTGTATGTGTTAAAACAAGTTACATATATTTAATATTGAGATTAGTTAATGAGTTTCATTAAAATATATATGATTGATAATAGAGCAATGCAAATCTTTTGTAGCGTAAACTTTACTTACGTTGAATTGTACATGAATACTAATATTTGAATTTTAATAAAGCCAGAAACATAAAGTTAACCCGAAAGCAACACTTATACGTATGAATAATTTAAAAATCAAACTAAGTGTCATTTTGCTGATAAAACATACCGTCAAAAATGTTAGCACAGCGAACCTTTTCAATATGAATGTTCCTTTAGAAGTGAATAACTTACTTTTGCCAAAAGGGGGAAAAATGAAATGCAATAGAACAGCAAGCATAATTTTAATATTTCGCCTTTAGCATGCAGATTCCGATTTGATAAAAAAAAATTCTTTTCAACTCCAATATTTCAATAAACTTCTCCACGTGTCGACTTTGAATGAAAGGCGAGAGATATTATCAACGACGAAATAACTGTAAACATTGATTTGAATTTTTATTGTTAGGAAATATGAATAAATCTTTCATGCACTTTTGCCCGCATGGGAAGCGAAGGAAAATGTTCACGGTAATGTTCCAAGTTTGAAATTTTGTATTTTCATTATAATGAATGAAACATTCTAAATAACACGGTGATACTATGTTTGTGCATTTAAAATGACTACCACGTCCTCTTAAAATGTCAGAAGATCTTACATATTTGTTCTTCCTATTGAGAAAGACACACATAAGCTTCAACATGCAAAGAAATATTAATGACTATGTCATTTTATCTCTCACCCCCTTTATTGAAAATTGTCCGAAAAATGTGTCCCAAAAAAGCGACATAAAAATTCGACATAATTTTACATATATTTAAATACTGTTACCAGTTCACAACAGCTTCGTCACCTTATCATTATTAACCCTTTCAAACGCAACCATTTCCCAATGCTGAAAAAGTGTAGCCGTTGCCATCAATCGATTTTACCCTTTAACGCGCAGTGTTCCCGCTCTGGGATCACCAAACTCTGACGTTTTGATTGTTGCCAGTCACGAAGAATAGATTGGATTTCTATAAAAATAGTTGCTGGTGACGTAGCTCTACGAGAATCCTTTACTTTTTAGCACGTCATTTCCCGTAAAAAAATGGTCACGATTATTTTTAACAGCACTGGCATCTGCTGGAAAATAGAAGAATGCGAAAACATCTGGATCGATTGCCCAATGCTGAAAAAAGGGCAGCCGTTGCCATCGCTCGACTTAACTACCAGCAAGATAGCGGACGATCGAAACGTTCATCGCGTGCCACAGATCTAGAGACCCTTTTTTGACGACAGCTGGCTGTGCACGAGCACAGCTGGTAGTTAAGTCGAGCGATGACACCGACTGCCCTTTTTTTCAGCACTTTGAAAGGGTTGCGCCTCAAATGGTTAACTATCAGGAATATGGCGATCGATCGAATCGCCCGTCGCGTGCCACAGAGCTCAAGAACATTCATGACACAGCTGGCTGTGCAGCACCCACGCAGCACAGGAAAAAGAAAAGATTCTCTAATAATTATGTCCTCCTTCAGGATTTTATTGAAATCAAATTTATTCTTCGTGAATGAAAACAGTCAAAATGTCAGAGTTGCGTCCTAACGTTCAGGGCACCGCCCGTTAACTTGTTAAAGCTGAATCTAAACCTCGATTCGCTGACTGGAGACTGTCGTTTGAGATTATCTGTTTCCGTTTGAAATAAAATCAATTGATAGAGCTTCTACTAAAATATTTTAATTTTTTAATTTATTCCAAATAGCTAGGAATATCTACTGCTCAGCATTTCTATAGCGTTAATGCATTGCAACTGTTCGATGAACATTTAAACTAATATCGGTTTTTGTTTACGTAAAATACATATTTATCGCATATAAGTACATTTTATGAAAGTCCATGTGAAAAAATAAATAAAAATGTAAATTATAAATCCAATGACCCATTTTTTCAGACATTTAAAATGTTACTTTACAAAATCCATAGATTCGGTGAATTAACCAGACACTGTTATGAGCAAAACGATTAGTTACTGAGAGTAATTTATTTTTTAAAATGACTCGAATAATGAATAATATCCTACAGTTAGCCATATTTGTAGGCGATTGCTTATTTTCAGGGCGGCTCTTTTTATTGTTTATTTTTCAAAAATATATTCAGAGCGTTCAGCATCCTTTATCAGAGCACAATGAAGAATTCAATCAAAATAATATTTCATGGTGATTTTGTGAAAAGGAATAATCATTTATTCGCTAGAGCCACATAAAATAATGAAACCATTATAGGAATTTTCCTATTCACGAGATAAATCATATCAGCTTTTGAACGAAATAATGATAGTCAATTCAGCTCTTCAATTGAATCTCTGGTTTCTTTGAACTGTCAAAAGGAGATAACGTAACTTATATTTTCGGGATAATACATTTTAACATTATCTTTTTTTATTATTTATCAACAAAATAAACGATAAATATTCTTTGATATTTACGATTTTTCTTTTAAGCAAAGATACATATTTTTGTCGAACGCATTATTGTTAATATTTATATTAATCGTAGTTTTAGCTTGACAATTTTTGATAAGTAAATATGAAAGAGACCGAAAAATGCTGGAATAGAATACATACATGTAAGAAAAGAAAAGGTAAGGTTGTTTGTAAAAGAGTATAAACTATAGAATTTTGATACAAAACCGCATGCGTTCTTTAAACGTGATATTGCGTTTGTAAAGCTTTCTGCAAATCCAGCCACATTTGGGCTGTTCCAGTGTCATGCAATATAAAATAAAAAAAAGGGAATGAAATATATGTTAAAGATGCGATGTAATCATTTTCAAAGCCAGCAGGTACGATAACTAATGTATATAGACAGACATTAGATGACTTAACCCCTTCGGCCCTGACGTCCTAATATTAAAACACATCTCTGCATTACTCTATATTCTTCATTTTTAAGAATTTTAACACCAAAACTAGTGTCCTACTAATAATACATGCAAGAATAGCAGAACGTATACATTCTTTAAACGTAATATTGTGTTTGTAAAGCTTTCTGCAAATCCAGCCGTAGTTGGGCTGTTCCAGTGTCATGCAAAATAAAATAAAAAAGGGAATGAAATATTTTAAAGATGTGATGTAATTATTTTCAAAGGCAGCAAGAACGATAACTACCCTAGTAGCACAATTAGTTCTACAAACGTTCAAAAGATATTCACAGAACGTCCAAACAACGTCTTCTGAACGTTTTGTGAACTAGTTGTGCTACTAGGGTAATGTATATAAACAGAAGTTAGATGACTTAACCCCTTCGGCCTGACGTCCTTATATTAGAACACATCTTTGCATTACTCTATATTATTCATTTTCAAGAATTTTAACACAAAAAATAGTGTCCTACTACTAATACACGCAAGAATAACAGAACTTTATCATTTTTACTCTGTAGACAGCATAGAATCTCAAGGAAGAAGACAATAGACGTGTCAAGCCATTGGAAGCCAAAAGTAAAATGCATCTTTATAAATGCATGAATGAATGCATGCATGCAATCAAAATGCATGAGAAGTGTGAAGTATTTTCATATTTTCACGTACAAAGAAATTGTTTGAAAAGGTATCATACAAAATAACTGTAGAAAATTCTTCTCATTTTGTTCAATTACACCTCGTGTCCTATTATTAGAACATTCTTTATTTAGTTTGATAATAGGCTGAATGTTATGATATTTCATATTTAAGATACTTACATGTAGTACAGCACATCTAACCACTCATTGATTTTTCATCTGCTCTATTCAAAATTCAAGGCCGCAGGGGTTAAAGAAACATTATGTACAGATGAAAATTATTTTCACAACTTTATTCTTTTTGCTTGAGAAGTATTAGATCTGTGCTGATCATCAATATTAGTAGAAAATTAAAGAGAAATAAATAAATATACGATGTAATTGTAAAAGGTTTTTTTCCAATGTCTTGTTTCTTTTATATTTCAATCTTTGTTCATCTATGTAATATTAGATTAACTTTTTTTTCTCTCTCTGTTTTATTTTACACAGAAAAGAGAAAGAAACTTTTATGAGACATTCAAAAGAACCAAAGGTTCCTGAACACTGAGGCACTAAATACTTAAGCTTGATGATGTTCTTAAATTACAGGATCTAGTAGGCAGGAAAGTCAGCGCAACCTCTTCCTAGGAAAATGCACTGGGTTGCCTTGTTTTCAATCTTGTTTTCGGAGCAAAAAGCAATGTCCGGCAAAAGCAGTCAATTCACCTGGACATTGAATATATAATTTATTTTCAAATCAAATTGTATCTTCTTTGAAAAGTACTCGGCCCAAAATTTTGAAATTTCAAATAAAAATACCAAAATTGGCATCAGTTTTAATCATGTTAAAATGATGACAATTTTCATTTAGGAAATATCACTTGCAACAGAAGTGCACTTTTAGGGATAAAAATTTAACTTAAATACCCTCAACAGATATGCCTCTTCTGGAGCTGGCAATGAGACGCAAATTCAGTACAATTGCAGCACTTAGTTCACTTGGCCAGCGACGCTTCAAAATCGACCCAGAGCCAACCACGTACATGTAAATGCATCTCAGACTCATATTCAACTAACAAACTACATTTAGAACCAGGCACGTAGGTAGAAAAACATCGGATAGGGTCCTAAATCTGGAAGAGGTAGAATTTATCAGAAAAAACAACTGAAACTAGACTTAAAATATATTTCGAGAGATCCAGTTCCTGTGGTGGCCATTTCCTGGCTACTCCCCTTCGTAGAAACGGTTTAACTGTACTGAATCAACATTTTATTGCAAAGTTGTCACAAATCGAGATTTTGATTGAATTTTCGTACGAGTTTGGAGATAAAGTAATGTTGATCTTATGATGTCATTTGTAATGTTACAGCCTCATACTTAAGAAGTTGCTTCGGTAACCAAGGGAAGTCGGGAAGTGAAAATTTGCCAATGAACTCTTCGCTGGTTCTGCAGTAATAGATAGACACATCAGTGTTTTCCCATAGATTCAAATGCGCATAATTCTTCATTTCAAAGTTCAGCTGTGTAATGATATTATATAGAATAGACTGGTGAAGACTTTAAACCTCGTTTTATCAAAAGATATTTAAAGTCTTGTTTTATCAAAACTTTAGCTCAATGTAAGTGGGCAGCTAGATTGTTAATAATAGTAGTAAACATTTCACCATAGTATGGTGCTGAATTAGCTGCAACCTTTGTATGGGGAAACATTGAACCATGATTTGGGTGCTTAAAATGATCAGTGGAACAAAATCATGGAGAAACACTTCTCCTAGAAAGGTTGCAGCTAATTTAGCTTCATTGTATGGTGAAACGTTGAACTACTTCTATTAATACTGTAGTAGAAAATCAGTCATCATATTTGTTTCAGACATCCAATGCCACTAAATACGGAAAATGCCAGGAAGCACTTGCCTGCATGAAGCCTGGCAACCTGAAAAAAGCTTGTCGGGTGACCAGTGCTAACAGAGTTTTAAAGTTGTATATAGCAATTAAGATACGAAAAAGAAATCCCTAGGAATAGCGACATATGAACCTTTCCAGAAAAAAAAACCCCGCCAACTTGCACTTAATTCGGCTGTTCCTCATCGTACAGCAAAGTTAAAAAAACGAACCGTTTACGATATGGGCCATCTCCATATTTAAATGCGCACCAACTTTATTTTTTCGAATAGCATCACCTAAATTTCACCTCATATTTAAAACATTTAACTCTTTTTAATCCCGGATACCAATTTTGAATGTATTTGAACTAAAACTGAGTTATGAGCTTCCAAAATCCCCCTCTGCCTATGTTAAAATATTCTACATGCTTTAATTCATATCTCACATAATATTGATATTAAGAATCTAATTTTTATTCGTACTATTAGAAATAAACGACCATAACATACACTCATGTCCATAAATTAAGGATAATGAAGTTCAGGCAAAGAAAGAGAAAGAAGCAAAACAAATTTGACTTATTTGTAAAGTCTATTTATTAAACAAAAAGTAAAGAGCAAAAAAGATGCTATATGTTTGACATAATTAATAAAAATTGCAAGTTTTACTCCCTTGACCAAATTTCAAAAAAGAACCTATTTACAAAAAACTGTATAACATGGTTAGTAGGATGGTTAATACGGAGTATGTCTCCCGGACGATGCAATACAGGCCTGACAATGCCTAGGCATGCTGAGTATCAAATGATCAATCTGATCTTGGGGAATATTACACCACTCATCAAGCAATGCACTCCGAAGTTCCGGTAGACAGGTAGGAGGGGGTTGACGGGCTGGAATTCGTCGGCCAAGCATATCCCACACATGCTCTATTGGATTCAAGTCCGGTGAGTATGCTGGCCAATGCATACGGGTGATATCCTCCGATTGAAGGCATTCGTCTACAATGTTTGCACGGTGAGGACGGGCGTTGTCATCCATAAACACAAATTCAGCACCCATGGCGCCCCGAAACAAACGTACATGTTGTTCCAGAATGACATCCCGATAGATGTGGCCTGTCATCGTTACACTCTGAACATGCAGGTCAGTTCTGGAACCAAGAATAATTCCTCCCCAAACGAGCCATCCTGCACCACCGTAACGGTGTCTTTCAATGGTGTTCTCTTGGTGGTAACGGGTACCTGGCGCTCTCCAGATGAATGTCCGGCGAGAATCAGACTCCAAACTAAACCTGGACTCGTCGGAAAACATCACACAAGACCACTGTTGCGGTGTCCACAATGGATGCTCTCTACTCCAGGTTAATCGCAGGCGACAGTGAGTTGCGGTAAGTTGAACACATCTGACAGACCTACGGGCATATAGACCAATGTGCCCTAAGCGTCATTTCAAAGTTCAGCTGTGTAATGATATTATATAGAATAGACTGGTGAAGACTTTAAACCTCGTTTTATCAAAAGATATTTAAAGTCTTGTTTTATCAAAACTTTAGCTCAATGTAAGTGGGCAGCTAGATTGTTAATAATAGTAGTAAACATTTCACCATAGTATGGTGCTGAATTAGCTGCAACCTTTGTATGGGGAAACATTGAACCATGATTTGGGTGCTTAAAATGGTCAGTGGAACAAAATCATGGAGAAACACTTCTCCATAGAAAGGTTGCAGCTAATTTAGCTTCATTGTATGGTGAAACGTTGAACTACTTCTATTAATACTGTAGTAGAAAATCAGTCATCATATTTGTTTCAGACATCCAATGCCACTAAATACGGAAAATGCCAGGAAGCACTTGCCTGCATGAAGCCTGGCAACCTGAAAAAAGCTTGTCGGGTGACCAGTGCTAACAGAGTTTTAAAGTTGTATATAGCAATTAAGATACGAAAAAGAAATCCCTAGGAATAGCGACATATGAACCTTTCCAGAAAAAAAAACCCCGCCAACTTGCACTTAATTCGGCTGTTCCTCATCGTACAGCAAAGTTAAAAAAACGAACCGTTTACGATATGGGCCATATCTATATTTAAATGCGCACCAACTTTATTTTTTCGAATAGCATCACCTAAATTTCACCTCATATTTAAAACATTTAACTCTTTTTAATCCCGGATACCAATTTTGAATGTATTTGAACTAAAACTGAGTTATGAGCTTCCAAAATCCCCCTCCGCCTATGTTAAAATATTTTTCTTGCTTTAATTCATATCTCATATAATATTGATATTAAGAATCTAATTTTTATTCGTACTATTAGAAATAAACGACCATAACATAATTTATTATTATTATACTTTTTTAATAAAATATTAATATGAATTATGATTTATTAAATTAATATACGAAAAAGTTATGAATAGAGACCTAGCAAAGTTTCGACGGAAATAGATGCAGAAAGTTAATTTACATGGCTGTGCAAAATTTGAAATTTTTACGTTCAATAGCTCATTTTATACTAATTAAAATGGTCTAATTTCGATGATTAGCAGATGAGAGCAGAAGATTTAGGGGAGCCGTATATCAATTTATAAAGTGATAAATTTGAGAGAGTTATTAAAATGCATTTAGGGTATTTCTAAAGAGTTTGTACAAAATGTTAGGGGAGATAGTGCGCGTCAGAGGGATTGCATGAGAAACCATGGTCGCAATCGCCATTTTAAAACTTTAAGAACCAGGTATGTTTAAGTATTTTCTAACAGATATGGGCGGGGCTTTTAAATGTTGCATTTTTAACATGGTAAAACTTTTTATATGGTCAATGTTACATGGAAGGAATATGAAGTGTAATCATGATGCTTGTAATCGATATGTTTATCTCACTGATTGATTGTATTAATAAGAATATTAGTCATGAAATTGTAAAATAGGAAATGTAGTAGGCGTATTGAAGGGAGAGTTACCTCGGCTAACAGTTCACTTTTTAAAATCTTGTCTATTTCAATATTTTATAATTTAATGAATAATATTTTCATTAATACCGTCAGTGAGCTAAGTACATCGACTAAAAGCAGCATTATGATACTTTATATTCCTTTCGCGTAATCAATAGCACATAAAAATCTTTGTCAAAAATTCAAAATTCAAATGCCAAGCCCACATCTATTGAAAAATACCAAGAACACCCGTCTCTTAATGGGTTAAAATGACGTTTGCGATCATAGTTTCCTGTACGTTTCTTAATACTTGGGATCTGCACTATCTCCTCTAAAAGTTTGCGCAGACTCTTTAAAAACACCCTGTATAATGTAAATTAGATTTAGTTTGCACAGAAAATAGTAAATGTTTGATATTTTAAAAATAACAAATTTCGAAAAAAATAAATTACAGATTTGTGAAATTTTATAGTTCTTTAATCGTGTTAATTTTTTCTTCACAGACACATAACCTTTTTTAAAATAAAATAATAGACTCTTTATGATATTTCTGTCACATTAAAATTATATAACATGAAATCATTCTTCAATTTTGGCCGTTGCTAAGTAACTTTCATGCTCGTCAGGTCAGGTGAGCAGAGGACAGCGTCTTGATCTCAGCAACGTTTCTGCAAACACTTTTACCTGTCTAAGAGAACCTTCAAAATACTCTCAATGCATATTTCAAAATAAATTAGAATGTGTTAAGAGTGTGCGGAGAATTTTAAAAGAAACGTAAGTCCATTTAGATAAATGTCGCTGTCTTATTACTTAAGGATCCATAATATCATCATTAAGCTATGTTAAGATGAAAAATCTCTATTAGTAAAACTTTACAATGTATAATGGCTTATTAAAACAGTATGAGAACGATTTTGATTTTTGCAGTATTATGCTAAAATTTTTAATACAATTATTATAATAGAAGTATTGTAATACAGTAAACTTAAAGGTCAGTTGATTAAAACGCCGTCAGGTAAATAATGAATAGAAAAGTTATTTATAGTAAATGAACTCTAATTTTAAATTAATAATTTCGATTCGTTATGTAATTAATAACTAAAGCAAATTATCGAAATAGGTATTTTAAATATTAAATTTCTCAAAAAATAAAAATTACACTGAAAGTTATCCGTAAAAAAGTTTGCCTATTACAGAATAATCTATAGTGGATTGCCTGAATCGTTTTGAAAATTCAAATATTAAATTGCTGATTTGAAATTAGACGAAATATTAATTAACGTTAATTTTTATATTCTCATTGCAAAACATTTTAAGATTTAAAACGTTATAAGTAATATTTCTTTTAATTCTTTCGAGCGAAATTCATGAACAAAAATTCGAAGCCTTCATATCGTTCTTAATTTGGAGATAATCCCTTAAAAGCCACCAAAATAGAATCCGCAGTATCTCCAGAAATTACCTTAGAAAATTGGTCAAAATTTGTATTTAGGGTAATTTGAAGGTTTTCTTTCGTTTAATAAAGTCAAAATAGGTTGTGAGCATTGAAACAACAACACCAACAACCCGAAGTTGAAGCAGAATTAAATATAAAGACGGACGACGGCTTCTTATGCAAACTGTTTGAATAGGAAATTGAAGTATACGATATTTTCGAACAAATGGTATATATAACCTTGCTGTACGACGAACGACGACCAAATAAAGAATAAGTGGGCGGTTTTTTTTTTCAGAGCTGTACTTGCAATCTATTAGGATATGTAATACAGGGTCAATTCAGGTCATTGCTTATAGTTTTACCAAGAACTAATATTTAGAAAGGAAATATCGGGAAAATTTTCTACATTATTATTAGTTATTTATCATGTTACCGTTCTTCATTCAATTTAATTGAGTCGTTTTTGAGAGATGCACCAGTTAAAAGGTTTGGACAAACACACAGACGAGCTTTTTCTGAAGGGAACTTTAGCTTCTTAATTGCTTAGAACAGGTAGATAGTGGAAGAGGTGTCCAGAAAATCTTAATTTATTAATATGGATAGTAAGCCGATCAAAAAGAAGGGGGGGGATTTATATGAGCTGAAGTCTGGATTTTACTATTAAAAATATTAGTTAAGAAAGTTTACCATTTGTATTCAGAAATCAGAATTAAATCCTGATGGTTAATAAAATATTTTGATGTAATTGAAAAATTATCCAGAAATACATAATGTCCATGAAATTGGAACCAATAATGAACTGAAACAGAGAATATTAAATCATTATAATTTTTGTTTACATACTTCGGTTTAGATTTCCGCATAAGTTAAAATAAGTTTCAAATTGCTAGATCATGATACATTCATTTCAGTGGCTAAAAATTAATTTCACGAAACACAGAAGCTGATTTCTGAATGTAAAGCTTTAGTTTTGATACACTGTTTAACAATTTTCAGAAAACTGTTGTATTAAATTCATGTCTACGCTCCTCCTATTTTGCCGATTGTTTTAAAAATACTTTTGACGCTGACACGTAGTGCATTTAAAAACTATAGTTTAGTCACTTATTTTAAACATCTCGTAAATGTTACTTTTAGAAAATCTAGAATAATCATCCGGGATTTTTAATTAAAAAAATGCAGATGGGAAACAGTTCTACTTTGTATTTAAATTTATTGAAGTACACTCAGCTAACGTCTCGTAACAACAAATTATTTTTATCGGGCTTCTACTACTGTTAAAATGCCTCTCTTAAAACTGAACAGTTTCATGCTTAACAGTAAAATAGTTACTTCCCCAGTGTAAAGGATAATTTAATTTGCAAGTGAACGTGATAAAATTGAGTGCAGAGTTTTGAATTTCGACAAGATAAATTCATTTTCATATTACTTTATAATAATATTCTTTCTTTTTATTGAAAGATATTTTTTGGCACTGAAAATCCTTTTTTTTTCTTTTAAAGTATAAATTTTTTTTACTTTTGCATTGCTCTGATTGAATTATGGGAAGGTTTTATATTTTGAAGAATGAAATAATACAGCAGTCACAATTTCTTGATTTTTTGTGGCACAATGCGCATTTCAATTAATTTGACTTTGTTGATTGCAAAGAAAATTGCTAAAATTTTTATTAGGTTGTAACGAAAGTTTTCCGCCACTGCAAGTATTGTCTGCACAAACAGTTCGCGTTGGTGTGTTTGCCAATATTTTGTCAAACTATTTTTGTTATTTGAAAGAAAAAGCCTTGTTTTAGAGCACTGTGCTGTGAAATCTGTAAAACAATACCGTTGTGATTAAGTATAAGGTGCCTGAAATAGAACTATCACGCTACTAGATTGAGCCATCATTTACTCTCAGTTCTGTTGCAAAAAGTCTGCTACAGAATGACACCGAATCATGTGTACAATTTAAAGTACTACTCTTGCATCATATGACACTGTGTAGGTTTGGTACCGAAAGTTCAAAAGCGAGGACTATGACATTTAAGAAGCAGAGCGCTCTGGCCGGCCTACCTACGAGAGGCCCGCCTACGAGAACTTGTGGAAGGCGATAAAATATTCATCCGCTCGAGAGCTAGGTAAAGGAGCTTAGTGCCATTTCCATTAGTCGAGCCAGGCATCGCATATAAGGTTAATCGCTGGGTACCGTATGAGCTAGTGTATTAAATTAATTTAATCTGCAATCGGGAAACTAAAATAAAATTCGTATTTTGAAAAAAAAAAGATATAGCTTTATTTTGAGTTTTATGTATTTTTCTAAATGCTTTTCGTATCTCACCAACTGTTTTTTTTTAATTTAAGTTCGGAAGTAATATGTAGACCTGATTTACAATAACAGCTGAACACCGCACTGAAAAACAATAAATCTTACCGGAATGTTACAGCCATTACGAAAACGAAAACATTTAAAAAAATTGCCAAGGACCTATGGCAGCATAAGATCAGGAGAGAAAAAAACTTTTATTAGAATTACGATCTTTCAATGATTGCGCATCGTAAATAATAACGCAGTCCATGGAGACGATTGCTGACAACAACAAAAGACATAACATCGTAAGAGGAATCTGAATAATTTTACATTTTATGTCATGTTTTAATTCTGACAAGTCACGTGAGGGGGGGGGATTCGATACGTAAACTTTTTTAAGAGTTTATATTCAAGCACATGTTTTTGTTGAGTGAACTTGGTTGTACAGCAAAGTGAATAAAAACTTTGTTGTACAGTACTTTTATATCGGCTACTTTGATCTAGAAAAATTCGAGTTTTCCACGATGGCATATTTTATAGGTCCTCATTAGAATATTTAATAGTATAACATTTTTCAAATGAATGTCTCTGTGAACAGAAATTCATTTTTATTATAGTCATTTATTTGAAGAATCTTTATAAAAGGGCTGAAAAAATTAAATCTACTTATATTATAAGCTAAAGTATGCGGTACCAAAATCGACGATATTTCTATGCTGGTAACGGCAACAACTAAATGCAAACATTAGCGTGATAACAAGAACACACTCGCAAAAATCCAAATCAACAGTTCAATGGCGTCAATTAAAGCAAGCATATCCGTTTCTGGTTACATAGCTAGATTACAAAATAACGATGCATATGCAAAAAGCAAAATCTTTCGGATCTTCCCACAGCGCGTTTATCGCACATTAAAAAAACAATTGCCTTGCAGTGGGCTGAAGCATATTCTAGCCATCTTCTATTTCTTTTATTTTTTTGTAAACAAGGATAAACTATTAACTTAAGTATACTTAATAATTGCGCAATAGTACATAAATAATCTTACGTAAAAATGCAGCTGAATATATACGCCCGGTTTTGTTGTTTCAAGGTTTCAAGGAGTCTGTCTTTTGATTTTTCAGCTGTTAAATGGAAAAAATCATGTTACGGAATAAAACACATCCTCGAAATAATCAGAAGAGAAACATTTTTATGTCTGATCGTAAATCTTGAACTTATTTTATACAATATTTGAGAATAAGCATACTCTAAAGAAACACATTATGCAGAAATATGTAATTTATGAGCCATTTGTCTAAGGATAAAATATGATAAAACGTTTAGATGCATATTTCACAGAAAGATTTTAAATTCGGGATTTCCTTTTCTGATTTTAAGTTTTAAGGATGGTTTTCAAATTTTCTGTTTTAGATAACGATTACGAAAATTTAAAAACATAATTTCTGAAGCTGTCATTATGTATATATACATGGGGGACTGGAATATAATGATGTTTCTTTACATTAAATTCTAGTAAATAAATTTTCAGGAAGTTTTTAATTGCAGAAATTTGATTTTAAACGTGGAATTCATATTTATCCATATTTTATAAATATTTTTTTTTTTGTTTTCGAGAAAGATTGACGACCTACCCCTTTTATCACGCAGAAATTTATTTCACGCAGAATTTTTGCAGAAATATGACTTGAAATTACTCAATAGAGTATGCTTTTAGAGGTGAATTACGCTTGCAAGTTTATTATGCTTCTCCAGTGATCCAGTGATATGACTTAAAGTGAGAAGGCATATTGCCGGTTCAAATGATCCCTCGACTGAAGAAACTCTAGTGCCGGGTCCTAGGCGTCATGGCAGCCCTTCAACCGTTCTCAAAATGCGTGAGTCCTCATTACACTATTTCATTTATTTCTGTGTTTATTGTAGGCCATAATTTTTAATTATAATTCTAAAAAATTCCATTTTATTCTTTGTGACACTTTTTACTTTTAAAATTTTCATAAAATAAATCATACATATTATATGATTGTAAAATTAATTTTATTCCATTATGCATAGTCATAATTACCTTTATATATTTTATTTTTCCAATAAAAAACAATTAAAAATTATTTTTAATTATTTTGGCTTTGGGTTGAGGGTCTTGTAATGCTAAAATTGTCTTGTAATGCTAAAATTCAGAGATGGTGTTCTGAATTCACGGTCTTTCTACCTGTTGATGAATTACAAATATTCTGAGTACAGTTACATTTATATTCATAAAGCTCGGTTGCGCTTTCCTTGATTTTAAAACAAAAGCAATATTCGATTCAATCTCTTAAGCCATAAAGGTCTACAAAATATGTGTTTTTCTGTTCTATACGATCTCTTGTTCACGCAAAATATGATTGAAAGTACTGAAATTTGACTGTATGTTATCCAGTGACTCAATTTAAAAAATAAACTTTGAAAAATTTTTCAAACTTTAAATATATTTTGATATTTTGTCAAAATTGTGCAAGTTTTAATCACACATCACGTAAAAACTGCTGAAGTGAATGAAGTGAAGTTTGATGAAATGACATATGGTACACCAAAATACAGACATTAAATTCTTTAAAAATTAAGATAGTTTTTCATATTTTTCGGTAATTCTCAAAATGTTCCGCAACAAACTAAATAAAATGAAATTTGGTTGTCCGATAGATTTTTGGTGCATTAAAATCTAGTTAGTATAAAATAGCTTTCCAAAAGATTGAACATACTTTGTACACTGAATCGAAAATATTGAAATTTTTAAAAAAGATTCTATATTTTGACAATTTGAAATAATTGCCAAATTAGTCAATTTTTGTTTGGTACAGAGTAAAAATGATATTTTCTGAAATAAGAAAAAAGGAGTACAAACTGTTTTATTCTTAAGGGTTAGATCATTAATGTTAAATGCAATGATCTAAGCTAAATTCAATTTTCGAAAATAATTGCACTGAGTAATAATTTGTACTGGTGCAAATTTGTACGTAAAATTATGATTTATGTTTCAGAAAGTAGTTTTAGGTATATTTTGAAAGTTAATAAAATCACTTTGAAACTTAAAGGGTTCATAACCACCTATTATTTAAAAACACTTTTTTATCAGACTTTTTATACAATCCGCTTCAATTATTTTAGTGTAGTTTCAAGACTTTGCAACATTCATCAAACAGAAGAAACTATTCCAACACGGCTTGAATCTCGTAATCTCTATGTTGCAGCAGTTTCTTATAACAGAAAAGAAAAATCACACACACTAGAAATTTTTTCTTCAATTTTCTGCGCTGGATGAGCAAGTCGAACAGTTTCCTTTCAAAAAGTTGAGATCATCTATCATTGTGATGTATATATTTCACACTTTTTCATATACGGTTACGGAGAAAGATGAAGAATTGTCACAGCAAAAAGTAATTCTCTATAAATCGCCGAAAGTTTCAGATTACCTCGTTATTCTGAGAAAAAAGTTGAATGTATAGGAAGTATCGGTATCAGATGTTAAAAATCAAATTCAAAGCCCTTAACTATGAGAAATATTCTTTTTACTGCAATACTTTACTTGCTATAACACTTTTTTTTTCTATTTGTCTTGTAGCTTTCGTACTACCTTAACGGTAGATACGATTACACCGGTCAACAAAAAAAAAAAAAAATATTTTTTGGGGTTTCTGTTTTCATGCTTAAATTCTGATTCTAGACATTGAAAAACGCTTAAATTTTCAATTTTAGTTCTTAAAGTTTGCTTTTGTCTGATTTACGACGATAAGTATATTTTAATTTATTTCATAAACGAAAGATGGCAGCCCTTTGATTAACCCGAAAGTAAACTGTATTATTATTTGTAACTCTGTAGTATTGCTTGTAGTAGTATTCGTAGTATTATTTGTAATATTATTATTTGTTTGTATTATTATTTGCTCATACGAACATAAAAGAAATAAAAATATTCACTTTTAGACATTAATTTCTTATTATTTTACATTTATATGTTATTGTTTATCATAAATCTTGAATAAAAAAGACTTTTATATCCAGCAAAAACTTTTCTGATCATAATTTAGTGTGGAATTATAAAAAGAATATAAAAATCAGTGATTTTTGCCAAAAGATTGAAAATCAGTGATTTTTGCCAAAAAATTGAAAAATTGCTTTAATTTCTACAAAAGCAAACTTTCATTAAAAAAATTATTTTCTTTAGTTTTGGCGTAGGAGAAACTAAAATTTAAGGTGCAGAAGTCAGACCCAAAAATCGTGTTGACCGGTGTTATTTAAAAACTACTGTTTAAAGTAACATAAGTAAAGGTAACTGTCCCCAATTTGGGTAGTGGTGGCTATGATGCTTATCACATATTTTATATTAACTTTTCTTTAATTAGTATTTGCTTTGTATATCAAAGCTGATATCTTAAGCTCATGTCGCAGAGATGCTTTTTCTAGCAACAATAATGCCACTAATCAAACCTGTAACACATCTTTATCAGAGTAGCCTAGTAGTTAAGGATCCGGAATGGTAGCTTGAGTGTTGATGAAGATGTAATCTAAACTGTGTAGCGGTGAGAAATATACTCTAGGACTCAGGTCCTGACACCTAGTAGACACAAGCTTTGTAAACTGTTTGATTTAAAGCTTAATAGCATCTTGCACACTTCCCTGTGGTGACATACTTTATGTTTTGTTGTGCACAATGTAATAAAATCAATCTACCACATCACGGGTCCGGGTTCGATTCTCAGCATTAGTTTGGGGGTCATTTCGTCCGTCCCTTCATAAGAGGCGGTGCTGGTCATCTAGTAGGTGCCTCCATAATAAAGTCATAAGCACGGCCTAGTAGTGGCCAATGACTCTAAATGGCGAGTGCTCTGTAATAGAAAAAAAAATTATACAGTACTCGAGTGTTTTAAATGATGTAGATCCACGAAGCATTAGAGGATTTTACCTTGTTAGTTGATTTATATAATTAACCACAAATACATTGTATTTGATTAGTGCTTCTATTTTTAAAAAATAAAACTAAGCTTCGAGAAATGTTTTAATTGAAAATGTGATTTGAAGCAAATATTTTCAAATAATCTATTTTTTTTTTCAAGTGAGTAATCTGCAGCACTTTTATTTTATTGAAAAACAAAGATTCATTTACAACAAAAATGTGTTTTACGTTGATTATTTTCAAATTAAAACAAATGCATAGATATTTATTAATTACGAAATACACACACACACACACACACACTATATATATTAATAAAACTAGAGATTTCCACACATTAAAGTAACAGATGTTCATCGTTCAATGTTTTTATTTCAAAATTTTCAGTAAGAAAATTCAGGCCAGAAAGGAATTTTACATTCTTAAGATGAATTTGCATTCCTCCTTTTCTTCAAAACAGCATTCAAAGATCCTAATCGGCAAGAGTTAGAGAGATATACGAGTGGGAAGCTTAGAGAATTTTAATAATTTGAGGAATTTCGGCATTTGGAAAGCACAGATACTGGATATCGTTTTACCCTGGAATAAATAAGAATATGGAGTACGCCTATAATAACGATCACGTTTTAGAAAAGACTGACCTGGAATTAAAAACTTGATCTTCACAGTAATATAAGTGAAACAAAATTTACACTCTTAAAGAATAGCAAAGCAGGCCCCAGGTACTTAACAAATAATCAAATTGCTATTAATGTCTATGCCAAAGGAAAAAATAAACTTGTCATTAGTGTCTGTGAAAAAGCAATAAAAAAATTCTTTTCAGTTCACAAGAGGCTCAGGTAGCCATTATATTAGGGTAAAAAATGTTATAGGGATCAAAACCCTCTCGAACATTTCTAGGATGAGATACAACCGCGGATATTCTACTTCTGGGGCAAGCGTTGCTTCCCCACACCAGTCTTTGATTTCCCCTATATTACGCAACGAAGAAGAATCTTGAATTTGTAATTAAAAGGTATTTACAGCGGCCATTAAAAATATAGCTACTGTAACCCTTTACAGTGAACTTTTGTGTGACCACGTAATCAGTATCACGATCAATATGATCACGAAGCAAGAGAAGTAAAACTTATATAATGTAATGATAAATCTATATAAATAAAGATGAATGCACAGAGTCTCTCCTTAACCCTTTAACGCGCAGCGTTCCCGCACTGGGAACACCAAACTCTGAAGTTTTGACTGTTGCCAGTCACGAAGAATAGATTTGGTTTCTATAAAAATAGTTGCGCGTGACATAGCTCCACGAGAATCCTTTACTTTTTAGCACGTCATTTCACGTAAAAAAATTGTCACGATTATTTTTAACAGCACTGACGTCTGCTGAAAAATGGAAGAATGCGAGAACAGCTGAATAGATTGCCCAATGCTGAAAAAAGGGCAGCCGTTGCCATCGCTCGACTTAACTACCAGCAAGATGGCGGACGATCGAAACGTTCATCGCGTGCCACAGATCTAGAGACCCTTTTTTGACGCAGCTGGCTCAACGGCTAACCTTTTTTCAGCAATGGGAAAGGGTTGCGCCTCAAAGAGTTAATGAAGCCACCTTTATTGTGTGCCGTAACTTGATGCAAAACAGACGAAAAAGAACGAAAAGGAAATATTATCACAGTGTTCAATGATTGCGGCCTTCAATTCTGCCACAGACTGAAACCGTCTGACATTTGCATATCCGTCCATACTGACCATACCCCACGCACTTTCTTGGGGATTGAGATCTAGAGAAAAGGGCAGGACATTTCATGATGTGCAACCCATCATCGAAAAGCCACTTTCAAGAGGATTTTGAAACGTGAATGGGTTGTTGTCCAGAGGGAAAATCAAAGTTCGGCCACACATTCTCCTGAAGATGACAGTGAATGGATTTATAGTATTTATTGGTAATTAGTAGCTTTCATATGGCCTGAAAGAAAAGCCAAGTTAAGTTTACCACCATGTAAAGCCTTTTATGTATAATGAGCCTCCAGGAGAAAATCTCCTCGTATCATATCAATAGAACGCAGCGTCATCGTCTGGGCAATCGAAAATATTGATATTCTTCTCCCCATCAGAAACTATAACACGATACCATTGATCCTTCCAGGTTTGATGATATTTAGCCAAATTTACTCTGCTTGTGGATAGTGTTTAGGAACTGTTGTTTCTTCTCCAAAAGACAAGGAGGTAGAGGCTCTATATACAGTGTGAAGAGAGCTATCGATCTTCCAATTTGTGATAGAAGGCCACATCAAATAAATAATAAATGCCCACCTTAAATCAATATTTCAGAGTTATGCGGAGACACGACTTTAACTAAATATAATTACACTTTAGATAATTATATAATTTTATGTTTGTAATTACAGTTATTAATGCAATATCTTATATTTTAATTAATATAAATGTTTTATCTCAGAAATAACTGAAGCTGATAAAAATAGCTTAAACAGAGAAAAAGTCTGAAATAAATGCGAGTAAAAAACAAAAGCATGACACTTCCAGCAGTGAAGAAGATGAAATCTGCTTATATAATATTCTAACGTATGCGGCACCAAAATTGACGATATTTCCACGATTCGAACGGCAACAGCTAGATGTAAAAATTAGAGAAATAACGAAAAACGCATGTGCAAAAATCCAAATTAGCAGTTCAATGACGTCAAATGGAGCAAGCATATGTCACGCAGTAGCTATATTACAAGATAACAATAATGGATACACAAAAATGCAAGATCTTTCGGACTTTTTCACAGCTTCAAAATATCGAATTTACAATACTTGGCGCATTTATCGTTCATCTAAAAAATGCCACCCTGCATTGGGCTCAAGTACATCTTAGCCATTTTCAACATCGGCTTTTATGATGGCACCTAAAATGCGTAGCAACTCTGACTTTAATAAATTTAATGACAAATACTTTTAAAATAAAGATACATGATTTTCGTTGAAATGAGTCCAGCTGGCAGCCTTGGCGGCTTGTACATTTGAAATTATAAGATTCCGAGGTGACAGAATTTTATGGAGTTGTGGAGAAGAATACATTGCCACAACCAAAAACGATGACTGTATAGAATGCACGAGGCTCATGAAGTGGTTCTAAGACTTTTGCCTAGAATGCGGTATAATTTTAAGAAATGGAAAGAATTGAAAAATGATACTTTATTATACTTCTCATAACGCTGGGTACCCACTGGGTGGCACCATAATAAAATGGCCTTAATACCTTCAGGCAGTTGAAGTAGATAATGACTAATTAGCAAGTGTCCGCACATTAAAAAATACTTCTTGATTTTTATTTAAACATTTTCCGTGATGTAGATGCGTCTTTACAAATTTCTATTTATTTCGCATGATAATACGCTGTATTTTTTCATGATAACTTTTTGATATTTTAACTTCACTTTCTCTTTCTTGTATTGAATGGTCAATTATCTTCAGTTTGAAGGAGACATGACCATCTGATCTTTTAGTTTCAAGCTATGTTTCTCATTTTTGTTAACAGCATTTAATTTATTTTTGCCCACGATTTGATGGTCATGTGCATAAACTTTTTAAATATGCATAAATTCTTCCTCTGTTTGCATTCTAAGATTTTTTATTTCAATCTTTAAAAATTCTGGATATTTATTATCCTAGACATATATAAAACACCGAAAATACCCCCGTGTTGACCCATAAAACATTTGAACTTTTTCTTTTAGCTCTGTACTTGCATTTAAGAAATAAATTTATTTTGTACTATATATGTTGCTCGTCTTTTTGTCTCAATCACTTAAAACACCATGTATGTAGGAAGATTATTTCACTTCAGCGCATTAACATTTTCAAGTCACGTAAAGACTGTTGCGCTTTATTTTGATTTAATATTTCTTTTCTCTATTTTATAAATCACAAAATACCCTGTATTGATCTAAATGATCAGGTTTAGATTTTTTTTTAAAATTTTAAAATATTTTCAGTTATATCTGAGCATAGCTAAAAGAGGGAAAATTATGTATACGATTCTTTGCTATGTATTTACTGAATATACCTTTTAAAAAACATTGTGTAGCTATTTATTACATTAGGCTTAAAAGACAATTTTTTTTTAATGGAAGACGTTGATTCGAAATTTCATTTTTATATAATAATGCAGAAACTTTAAAGCTCATATTACCAAAGTTTCAAATTTTCTTCTCGAAAACACTTATAATTTTGAAATAGAGCACCGAGCAAAGATTAAATAACGTCTAAAGTACGAAAAGAAATCATTTAACTCCCCATAATGGAACTCAAAATTGGGAAACTTTAAATATAAAACTTTAGCTTTAAGTTATAAATGCATTACCGAATGTTTTTAGAGAGGAGATGTCACTTAAATTTTTTTAAATGTTTTTAGCTTCTGTAACCTGAGGATAAAACAGTTTTTCTTTTTTCTCTTAAGGACATTTAGAAATTTTACCTGAGAAAACAAAGTGTTCTCTAATATAAAAGCATTTTCGGTCCATAAAAAAATCACTGAAGCGTGCATTTTTTTTTCTCTGCTAATAATGGATGGGATGTAAAGTGCTTTTAAATTAAAGAAAATTATTTCTGAACATTAATAAGGCATAAATGATTATATGCTTCAACTAATTCAAATATTAAAACGCACTAAAGTTTCTTATAGATATACTTCTAAAGACGTCGTATAAAGTGTAAAATATTTTTTTATATTAAGTGTTTTTATCAGTGGATATTCTTTTGAAAAGTGTTTACTCTTTCTATATTTCTAGTTATAGTTCTTTATTAATAGTATCTACATTGGATGAACCAAAATTTATCATTTAGTAAAGTATAAAAATGTTACAAGTACCACATAATCTGCTTTTATAAGTTTTCTAAGCTTTAGTTTATCCTGACAACTAACGTTTTACTGGCTGATTGTTAAAAAAATGCATGTTTTGAATGAGAAATGGTTAACTATCGCAACAGTTATGGATGATTAGATTCCTATTGATTAATATGAGGATTCGATGATATTTTGTTAAACTGAAAGGCGTTTTACTTTCGACTCCAAATTTAACATCCTTTCGCCAAAAGTCTTCCAAAAATAGGTGATTATTTAAAGATATTTGGACATTGCAGCTAACCATCTAGGTTTTCTAAATACCAGCTTTATCAGGAGATTTCTCTCAGTGAGATTGCCTCGTACAAATTTGAACAATTGGAGAATTTGCTACACAAAGGAGGCAGAAGTCCATCCAACAGGAGTTTGGAGTTCTATGTTCCATTTTTCAGTAAAACAAAAAACTCTTTCGTTTTATTACCAAAACGACGTAGCTGCAATTGCTAGTTTTTGTTTTACTCAAGAGATGATGCTGTATATTTCGTTAGTTTGTGTTAAACCCCAAACGTTTGTTACAGTTTTCCGCAAACTTGAATAATTGGAGCTACCTCTTTTTTTTGGAAGAGGTCATTTTGTTGAAATGACCTCTTCCAACAAAAATGGAAGAGGTCATTTCAACATGGAAACATGGTTTGAGGACTCCTTTTGTTGAAATGACTCTTTAAAACCATATTGTTTTGGAGGTGGTCTGAATTCAAGGGTTTGGCAGCAAACCTTTGAATTTAGAACGCATCTTGAAAATCCTATGAAATGGGAAAGCGTATAATTCCTTAATTAGTTGTCAGCAAGTCGCTTGCAGTTCAGTTGACAGTAGCTCAATCAAGTTACCTGTGCTGCTGGATCACCATGTTTATCGGCCAGTGTACGAAGGAGTAGGGTGATTCTTCTGCTTTTTTTGTTCTTTGTTTCTAACAATGTACAATGCGTACAATGTGGAACAGTGTGGATCCGTGCTACAGTATATTTTAGAGTTCGTTCTTGGAACGTCTTCATTATATGGGATTTACAGTTGCTTCGAAAGCTCCTACGTTCAATTAATTGATCTATTAAGGGTATAGCTGCTTGTAAATTGGGTCTTGAGTTGAGTAGAAATTGTTCTACGATTCTACGGTTGAGTAGAAATTATTTTACGGATTTTCAGAAAATATTTTGCTCTATTTCTGAAATGTATACTGGATTTGCCATTAGGAATTAGTAGCTAATTCAAGGATTACGTATTTCTTTCCCTCGCGAGTGATCTTAAAAGAAATTCTATACACTTAAATGCACATTATTTAAGTAAGTTGATAATGGAATATAGGTAAAAATTTTCTGAAGTGCATTTTTATTTGTGCCTGAAAAAAA
Organism: Cheiracanthium punctorium; assembly: GCA_038373885.1. Taxonomy (NCBI): domain Eukaryota; kingdom Metazoa; phylum Arthropoda; class Arachnida; order Araneae; family Cheiracanthiidae; genus Cheiracanthium; species Cheiracanthium punctorium. The sequence goes on along the minus strand of JAWZYV010013169.1, from coordinate 38,891 downwards.
CTGGATTTTAATTGATGCTATTTAGACATTTTAACTGTTAAAAGAAAAGGAGTTCATAATGTCTTAGCACTTGCACAAACAATCAAAATATTATTTAATCTGATTTTACTTTATAATCACTAGGCATTAAATTCTTACTGAATGTTACTAAAATTAAATTCCTGTTTAGAAATTTACAAATGCTTCAAGACATTGATTTTCATGCACTTATGATAAGCAAGCATCATCGGTTCGTCTGCAATTATGAATTTAATTTCAAAAGTAACACAGAGGATGAAGTTTTGATTGATTTCATTAAGTAACTTTGTTGTGTAACACTAATCTCAATAATACCCCTTCGTTTGAAAATGCTTTCTTAAGGCATTCTTTAGAGGCTTAATGCTAGCTAGTTCAAAATATTTGCCAGCTATTAATGTTTTTTAGATCAAATTTTCAATGAACACTTTACGTAGCTCAAATGGCATGTTGAACATATTTCGACACAACTTAAAAGATAGAATTATTTGGCTCTACTTCTATTTTAAAAGTACTGTCAATATAATAAAATAATGTATATTAAACAAATATACGGGATGGCAAGCCTTAAACCATTATAAATCTTAAGCGGGCGTAATAAACATTTCTTAGCAGTTATACTAAGAAATTTCAGCGTGCCCTGCATTCTAAATTACTTGTATTTCACGCATGGCTTGAACCCAAGGAAGACATATTAGAATCCAAAGAAAAATGTTCCTAACTTCAGCCGGGAGTTGTTTTGTGCTAGAATTTCCTCTATTCTCTTAATGCTCTTTTGCCTTCTTAAACCTTAGTAATTTACCATGTTTTTTTGTTCACTTCCATTATTTTTTATTTGTTAGAAACTGCCCTAGAAAAGCCTTCCTAAAAGAAAACACTTCCTCTCAACAAATGTTTATAAAATACTACAGAAATAGTTTTTACATATTTTTAAAATAAAATATCTAGAGCTAGGAATTTAATCCTAATTCATGTCCTAATCTATTGAAAATTCTTAGAAACAAAATATCTACAAAGAATTTAATAGGAAACTTCTATTGTTAGAATTTTGAAATTATTTTTAAAACACGTTCATTGGGGAAATGAAATATTTCATTTAATTTAATTATAGTTCATTCTGCCGATTAAATTTGAGAGTTGTATCGTAATAATTTATTAGAAGGTTTTTTTTTTATCTCATATTATCTGGCATGCAGAAATCGAAAGATTTTATTGAAGTAACAAAACGTTCTTACTTCTATTACATGAACACAAGTTTAGAAATCGTGATATAATAAATCCTACATAATAAATTTTAAAGTTTTTTTTTATTAATCACATGCAGATTTGTTGTATGAATGGTGTAGATGTAAAAGTCACATTACCCATTTTTTAAGGTATTGAGTTCTTCATAACATCGTGCTCGTCTTTTTCAGTGAATCAGACTGCGATTATGACTTGGATCATAATGAATATATTAAGGCTTACAAGAAATGGTCAAAATATCATTTTGGTTCATAACTCACATTCTCCAACAACTGTTTTTAGCCAAAACTAACATTCTTTAAATTCAACCTACGAGGGACACTTGCATTGCATCATGTGATTGTTTCCTTTACATGTGTCAATGTTTCTAAAGAATAACAAAAAAACCTTCTTAATAAACGTTTTTTGCTTGCTGATTTTTGTTCTACATTACCCTTCAAAGTAACATAATCAAAACCTGTGTTTAGATATTTACTTATTTTTTTTTTTTTGATTACGTTTGTTTTAAAATCATAACTATTTCGGTATAACTAATTGCGCATAAAAGTTTGCACAAAATTCACATTTTCCATATTAAAATATAAATTAAAGCTTTATCAGAATTATTACAGTTTAATACTATTGCCAGTACTTGTTAAGGCAACATGTATATCACGCAAAAAAGTGCAAAACTATCATGTTCCTTTACGATATAATCAGTGTTTTGAATTTTCCTAAAAATTTGAAAATTGGAGAGTCTAACTATCGCATCTGTACCTTTTACACCAGGTATGGGCAACCTTTGAAAAGTTATGGGCAAAACTTTAGGATGTCAGAGAAGTTGCGCGCCAAACTTCAGGATGTTAGCGAAATTACGGGCCTTATAATTGGGATTTTGAATGATTTATATGGGTTTGTACGGGGTTTTGATATGTTCCGTGGGCCGGATTACCCGAGTGCCAGAGATTACCCATATGTGTTTTAAATCATACCTTTTTACGCACGCAATGACTTGTATTGCTTGATTTGGAGTGAAAAAAATTTGTTTCATTTTACTTTTTTCAAAACGCTGTAAGGGTCAATCCTTATGGCTGCCTATTTTGCCATTTTGTAAAATATGCTTTGTTTCTTCAACCTTTTCTGTGATTTTTTAGCTGAAGCTATCTTATTAAAAAGCGTGGTTCTAGAAAAAGTAGGACCTTACAAAAGAAGATTAAGCCGATTTCAAATTAGATCCCCGTAAAACCACCACTGTATATCAAATACAGTGAAACCCCGATTTAACGTCATTCAAGGGACCGGAAAGAAGTAACGTTATATGCGGGAAAATGCTAAATCGGGGTTGTATAAAAACAAATTAATGACATTGAAATAAAGTCTAATTTAAATTACATACCTTTTATTTCTTAGTATACAATGCTTCACAATTTAATTTTCAAAATTATATCTTAAAGAAATCGGTTATTTTATTTTGAGTTTCTGTAGATTATTTTCTTGACCCTCACTACTTAAAAGGAATGCTTTCAGTATTTTTACAGCTTGGATCTCTTCACTCGCCGAGGGCATTTTACTTCCCTCTTCATTATGATTTTGTTCTTCCTCAGAGCTATCCGATTCTGAGTCAATCAAATCTGACATTGATTGACGGAATCTCTGAAGTCACGACGTTTGCATCATAGGATAGGTATTCATGAAAATCATACGACGAAGGAAAGAACTCTTCTCTCTCATCACAATCATCATCAGATAAACAGATGCTTAAAAGATATTATAGAAAAGCCGTTTATTATCCCTTCCATGAATTGTATTCATGGGTGGTCAGTTTAACTCTTTCGCTCCCAAAGAGAATCTCATAGCTGTTGGTTCCCATCGAAATGTCAGAAAATGGCCTGCCCACCCTTTCCCTTCCCTTGTAACCTCCCTTTTTGCGTCGCGATAAAAGTCTTCCTGTTGTGAAAATCCGAAGATGGTCTATTGTATCTACTCCAGAATACAGGAAGGTAGCAATGACAAAATTTTAAAGTAACTTTACGCTTCTCTCCCACTCTACCGGAAATTCCCCCAGCACTTAAACCCAATTCATCAAAAATCGTCCGCCTCATTCTTCAAGCTTGTTAATCCAGACACACCCGAAACACCTGTAAGGGGGGAGGGAATTCCTAGAAGGCTACACTCCGTTTTTATGGGAATGAAGGCGCTCGGACAGTTGGAGGAGATAAAGAGTAATTTTCCCTACCTGAAGGTGCTTGCGCATCTGCTATTCCTCCATTCTGTGACTGTTTGAGACTCTCACATTTTCTCGCCAAAAAACGTAATGCGGAAATCTAACGTTATGACGATTTTTACATCAAGAAGAGATCTTTAGCTATGACGTTATGCGGAACGTATGTACGTTACCGGGTTTTATATCATACCGAGATTCGAGAATGTCTGTGACAAGAATTGACATGTTAGTGCCGATCTTTTATTCAAGCTGACCAAAAGGGCCATAGGCACACATTTCAGTAAAATAAAATCATATAAATCTGACTTCGTGGTAAAAAATTATCGCTGAACAAACATAAAAAAGTTTGAAAAGAAGACACTAATTAAATTTTCCCTTCAATAACAATACAGGTTTGCGATTTCATATAAATATAGAAGATATTGCAAAGCTTTTTTCAGAAGCTCTACCAAATTAATGTGGGCCCTTTATTAAGGCAAACACACATTTCAGTAAAATAAAATCATATAAATCTGTCTTCGTGGTAAAAAATTATCGCTGAACAAACATAAAAAAGTTTGAAAAGAAGACACTAATTAAATTTTCCCTTCAATAACAATACAGGTTGGCGATTTCATACCAAATATAGAAGATATTGTCAAGCTTTTTTCAGATTTGGGGACTTATTTTTTGGCTCAAAACTTGGCGATAAATCGGCAAAAGTGGTCGCCGAAATTGAACACTTTCGACAGCTACTACAGACAAACTTTATGGAAATGGTTTAAAAAAAATGTTTTTTTTCATATTTTCTGAATGATAATATCTCCAGCACTTGAGCAAATTAATATAAACACCTCAAGTACCCCCTTCCCAATAAAAAAAGAATAACTGAAACCCGCTCACGTGGTGAACAGTTATGGATGAACACACATAAAGAAAAGTTTCAGTGAATTGATAACTTGCTCTTTTTTTAAGTCCATTAAATTCAGACGATAAATTAAGCTGAATTTTTAAATTACTACATCAAAATCTTTCTTTAGCTACAATTTCTTTTAAACTCCTGTAGTTGAATTAGATAAAACTCTTCATTTATAGGTTTTACTTGTTGCATGACTTGTACAGAAAGGGAAAGCGAAATTTTATTAATTTGTTTTATACATTTTGTGTATATGCATGTGTCTACAATTCTAAATTCTTTTTCTTTCCGCAGATTATATTTTTGTGTAATCCATTAATTAATATATACTTTCAAGAAAAAAATATTAACAGAACCTCTTAAAAAAACTTATTTTGCAGTACATTATGCAAATCAAGGTACCACTTGAACAACGGCCAATTTAAAATGAACTCCACGCTCGAAGAGTTAAAACAAATACGGGTGATTAGATATTACGTTTAACGTGTTTTTATGCTTGAGGAAAAGTTTTGTTTCACCTCTGCATCATGACATACATTATGCTAGTTTCTGTTTTAACTCTGTTCTTCTTTCATTTATTTTTTCTCCTGCTTATTGATTGCATGCATGCACATATATATATGTATCTACAGAAGCACACTCGAGCCGCTCATGTATTTTATTTTTTGCTTATGCAACAAGTTAGATTAGAAACCAGTCAGCTGCAAAATTGCTTTTTTGTAAATCCTTGGATCAGAGGAGGAGTGAAATTGGGGAACAGAATGGAAGAGAGCAAAAAATAAACCACTTTTTGGAAGAGTAATGCATAATAGATGTTTGAAAAATAAAAATGAAAGGGATGAATGTGAATTTATATACTGATGTATTCCTGCGAATTAAATTTTAATGATTGTTTTATTTGTTCGTGAATAATATTAATTTTCCAAATCAAGATCATCAGTGTTGGCTCCAGAAAAGTTTCAACAGAGAGGTGATAAGTAGGACGAAGCATGTTATTAGAGATGGGTCAGTTTTTTTCTGAATTATTCATTTTAAATCTTGAACCCATGTTTAATCTGTTCACTCTCATCCTTTAAAAAGACGCAAGAGAAGATTATTATTCTTTGACCGTTATTGCTTCCCAGAATGGTTTTTTAAACTTTCCAATAGGGCCCAGCGTTACTCTTGCGGAGTCACTATAACCATTTTATAAACTGAAATGTTTATAAAAAAAAATTATTATATTAATATTTGATTAAAAAAAAATTATTATATTATATTAATTCGATTTGAAATTTAAGGTATATTAGCAAAAAACGTGTCAGAGCATACTTAAATCTTAATTCCAAGAACATAATAAGGAATTCAAAATTTCAGATTCATAACTTTTGCACAGATTCTAGCCACGTGAGTTGCATTTATTTTGGTTTTCAATACACAGCAAGCAAAAAAAAATGAAATTTAATGTTGCAGAAAAAGGAAATAAATTAATAAAAATAAAAATTAAATTAAATAAATAAATTTGATAAATAAATAAATAAAAAATAAAAATAAAGCTGTTGACAGTTAAATTGTGAGATAAAAAATCAGTGCTTGTTTTTATGGAAATGTAGGTGTAGATAGCTTTCTATTTGCCTTAAGTCTAGAACATTCCAAATATGACTTGACATAGGGGCGCAACAGTGGCGGATACGATATAAAAACTTTTTGCGTGCATCTAAGAAAGAAAAAAATTGCTTTATATGGTAATATTTTTATTAATTGTATATTTTGTTTAGAATAAAAAGACTTCTTTTTTAATTGGGCCCTCGGAACAAATTTTTTTCTACCGCTATTTTTGTGCACTGTGTCAAGTTGTATTTGGCAAATTCCAGGCATACGGCAATGAAAATTATTTTTAAATGCAGAAAATTTTCCATCTCAAATTTTTCGAGTTTTTGGCCAAAATTTGCAATTTACCCTTAATTTTTCTGTTACAATAAAATCTTTTCTCTATGTCATGATTTTTACGCTTTCCTAGCAAAACCTTTGTGTGAAGCCCCCCAAAACGTCCGAACATACTGAATTAATCATATGATCATTATCTACGCATAGATTTCTATGAAAAACATCCAGCGGTCCTTTTGGCTCACAATTTAATCCCCAAGATTATTATTGCCACATTCAATGCCAGCTTGCACCACCAATGTATACGTTTGGTGGCATTGATATATATGTTACGGCCAAAGACCGAAGTTCGGCCAGTTCGCGATTTGGCTGGCCGATTCGTGTTTTGGCCAAAGTCCGAAGAACTTGCAATTAATATTGTATATGCTACTTTGGCTGGCCATTTCGCGAAGTGGCTGGGAATCCTTGACCAAAGCCCGATGTGATACTGGTTGACTGAGCGGTATCTATTTGCCTTTGCAAAAAGTTTCACATTTTTTGAAGCGATATTTCGGGAGACAATGTGATCTGCGATCTTCAGCATTAGGTCTATGGAGCAGAAAAAGGACTAAGGATAACCCTTAAAGGTAGCTGAAAAATGGAGTATTCAATTTGCCTTTGTATTCATACAAGTTACGTAACGCATTTGCTCAAGATATAACTCGTCATTTTGAAGGGCGCAAATCCAATATTCTTCACGCTATCTCGTTATTTCAGCGTGTACGCTCACTGAATAATTTCTATTATGCCTTTATTATGAGAATAGAATAACACGAGATCCTATTTTTATATATTACAAGCTTATTTTTAACTCAGTGATGTCACTTACATTTGAACTCGTTTCTAAAGCAATTGTACATTTAAAAAAAAAAGTACTCAGAAGTACTCATTTTTAAATACTTCATTTTTAACAGCGTGTAAAACAATCTGCTCTTGATTTCCTTCTTCCTACTTTGGCCGATCGTCCCAAGCCACTTCGCGAATCGGCCGGCCAAAGACCGAAATCAAGAAAAGATCGGACATTGGCCAGTAAGTTTACAGCAACGTTGGCCAAAACGCGAATTGGCCAGCCAGTTCGCAAATATGTTACGGCTATACGTATACGTTACGGCTATATGTTACGGCTATACGTATATATGTTACGGCTTTGGCCGTAACATATATACATTTTAAAGTTTGCCAGAAAACGGTGTGAACCTGGCATCAAAATAAAATAGTTTTCTTCGAAGACAATAATTTAAGTTCTCAAGATAATACAGGATGATTAAAACATTTTTCATGAATAAATGGTAAATTATTTTGCAATATTTAAAAGTTTTAAGAAAAAATAAATCATGTATTTCATTATCACATATATAATGAATTATTCGGCAATACATCATGTAAGGAAAATATTAATTTACAATTTTACATGCATTATTTGTTATAGCTGTGGCTATAGCATAGGTTTTATTAACTAAATAAAATGCTTTACAGAGTAAAAATCCAAGAACGTTCCCTGAAAATAATGGATTAAATTAGACGTCCAAATACCATACAGAAAGTAAACATTCCCATCCGAAACTTTATGTCTTCTTTTGAAACTTATCTGAAGAGTATTTTTATATGTCTGTCTTTCTTTTAAAACTTATCTGGAAACTTTATAATTTAACATGCTCTTCTATGAATATTGCTGTCACCATTTGCTTAAAAAATACGCAATTCGCTTCAAAATGACCCACACTGTAAAAAAATATCAAGGAACTTTCCTTGAAAATGATGAGAAGCTCAAGTATTTTGTAATTCCAAGGAACGTTATATGATAATATCAGGAACTTTATTGAACATTTTTTAATGAACAATACAATTCAGTGTAATTTTACTTGGCTGCTCAGTAATGTGACTAGAAGTTTCATGGAGCATTCCTTGTCATTCTAGGGCACTTCATATGCTCATTATTTCCAAGGAAATGTCCTGGATTTTTCTTTTTTTTTCTTACAGTGTACAATTAGTTTTTCTAACACGTATTCGTTTTGAAAGTAGATTTCAGTGCTAAAATTGCTTGCTAATTAGATGACACAACATTAAGAAAAACAAAAACTCTTTCATTAAATCATGTATAAGAAACACACAATCATGAAAATAATGTAAAAAATTCTTTTGAATTAATACTCAATACTACGTATGTTATAGTTATATGGCTTATGGTGGAACGAAAATAAATGCAAAATTCTCAATTTGTATTGTTGGTAGCTGAAGATCATTTTTGAAAAACGAAAGAAACGATAGTTTTCAAAAACCAAGCACCAGAAAGAGCGCAAAGATTTGAAAGTTCTTTTTATTCTGAAATTTTATAACAACATTTTTTTTCTTCTCACCAAAGACTCCCAGTTTCGTATTGAATTTTCATTCACTTGGTTCTACTCGGTTTTCTTTAAAAGTTACTCATGTGTAAATTTAGCTTAACGTATATATCTTGGGAAAACAAACAAACACACAAACTAAAAAAAAAGTCATACTACACAACTTTACAAAGCGAAAAGGAAATAAAACATTTCAAAAGCTTAAGAATTGGAGTTATATCCCGGGAGAGTTTTGTTGCTTTTATTTTCCTTTAATCAAATAATTTACCATTTTTATTCAAAGTTATTTTTTTGAGAACGAAGAGTTGAAAGTTGTCGAAGTACTTGCAGTTGAAGTATCCGAAGGAAATTCTACTAATAGAAAACCATTCGAAGAAATTTCGATAGCGAGGCACGTGACTGACATAACTAATGCAGACGGTTTTGTTTTTTTATATCGCCTGTTTGCTATATATTGCCATAGGAGTATTTTTATATGAATAGAGCTGATGAACAGGAAATTATTCCGTATGTGCACAAATAAATACTAATTATTGTGTACTTTTAACACTTTCCATCAAATTTAAAGAGAATTTGTGATTTCCGTTTGCTTGTCTGTCTGTACGTGTTCTAGATGCTGCAAATATGCATCAGTTATTGCATTTATAAATGTTATTCCTATGCACTTTAACATGTACTGAATAGATAATCATGTATGTTATTTATACAGATTATGATGCCAATTGAAAATAAAATAATTTATAATTCTTTTACAAGAACACCCAAAGCAACTAGAAATATTGGAAATTTCAACAAAACTGCTAAAAAATAGGTACAAATTGCAAAAATGGTACAAATAATGCGTATAATTTTGCAATATGTGCATATCTGCCACTTAATGCCATTTGTTTCTTTACTGTGAGGATCTAAATATTAATTATTTAGGAAACACAATCTTATGCTAAGACTGTACCTAATACTTACCGTTCCATAACCGCAAAATGGTGCTGATCCGATACAGCTTAAAATGTGCCACGCCGTTAACTCGCGGAGTATGTTATACTATACACATGACCACTATGTGTCGTTGGCATGTCGTTCTGCAATTTACGGGCACAATACTGGCGCATATACATTTTACAGACACCGAACGCCCAATGCCTTGTAGCTGCCGGCAACGTACTTTGCTCCCGAGACACGGTACTTAGCCAGTATGACTAGTACCGTCCTTTATGTCGCCTGCAGTAGAGTGTTTGTTGGGATAATTCACGTTAAAGATTTTTACTGTAATGAAAGTTATAATTAAATCTGGTACCGATTTACACCATGAACATTATTGAACTTTTGGCATGGATTATGAATTCGTTTACAATGTTAATCTTCATAAGAAATGTCTTAATAAAATCTGTGGCTTGCTTCAAAATGGTAAAATTTAGCACAGTTAAACAATATCCTTTGAAATGACTTAAATAAAACCAATGCGTACTGGAAAAAGCTCGTTAAATGAATTTAAACTGCATAGGAACAATGGTTATCCCTGAAACCAGAGGCCTGCAAATATTGAACACTGATGTCGATTTCTATAGTCCAAGAGTGCATGACACTTTCTATTTTTCAAATAGCCGCAAAGTATTTATATTTTTAAGGATAAAAAGGTGATACTTTTTCAAGTATTTTGTTGTTCAGAATGTTTCGCTGTAATGTTCAGCTTTGAAACGTCGTCTGCACATTGCGAAAATAAATTTAATTCCATAAATCAAAATAATAAATTTTTAAAGTGTGTTTTAGTAATTTTTTACCAATGTTTTGTTTGTGTTGAAAGTGTATGTACTTTGTTATATTTATGTACAGAGTGTATTAGGAAATATTCATATGCCAGTTTTGTATATATATTAAAATAAAACACATTTTGTTATCAGCTTTGATTCAAATAATAAAATTTAAGTAATAGGTTAAGTTCGTTTGGATAAACTGGTTTTCAGATAATAACGATTCATATAATTGGGGACCAAATACACTGTCATCAATTCCTTTCTCAATGAAATATAATTGGGTGGTAACACAATTTAAACTTATTGTGGTGGGTATTGAAGAGTGCAATGTAAAGGTTATCTTCCGGAGACTGTAGAAATTTTCTCTCTTCTTTCTTTTTATGATTCTATATAATTCAATGTATGATCCTATGCAATTTAGTTAGCAAATTAAAAGGACTTCCGATAGATAGGTATTATTACTAGTATTACAACCCCCCAAAAGAAAAAAAAAACAATTCAAAGAACTTTTGAAATTTAATGTTTTTCTTTTGTTTTATAAAAAAGTGAAATTCGGCAAATTATTTTGATGTTGCTTAAAAATGTTGCATTTATCCTCATTCCCGCTCAGGTGGTATGGTGGTTGAAGAGCCATTCTATCCTGTCTTGAGCCCGGGTTCGATTCCTGACTTGAGCTTGGGTGTTAACTAGTCCGTTTGTTTATAAGGGGTAACTCTGGCAGCCCAATGGGTGTCCCCATAATACAATGGCCAATAACTCTATCTTTAGTATTGGTGAGTGCTTGATGAAAAAGTATCTCCTTTAAAAATATCCTCAGTGCAGCCACTAAGCATTTATATAAGCTAAGCAATATGTTAAGTGTAAAAACATCTTACAAATATCAGACTACAAAATAGTTTTTGCTATACTTTGAAATATGCATTTAAAAAAATTGAATGCGATACTGTGCATAGACAATAAAGCTATATAAAAAGTAAAAGAAAAAAAGCCCTCTTGCAATTTTACCGAAAAAATATATTTCTCCATAAGTTTATTCCGATTTATATGAAAATACTGCTGTTTACAAAGTAAAATTATCCGCCATAATCGTATCAGCACCCATAAAAATAGTCTGCTACTCTGGGCGATGTGCATGAACAAAGGCAAAAACTTATTTCAATGTTATATCTTATGACAGAAATACTAAACATGTGTTCCCTGTAATTCTAAGGCTGACTCGGCAAATGTGGTTTATTCTCAAAGAAGAAATGAATGCATTTTAATGCCTTTGAAGATTTTCGATTTCTTAAAGCAAAAGAGACATTATTATAAACATTCCTGTGTTTCTTCTAATGCTTAGAAGAGTTGCATACATTTAGGAAAGTCAAGGAAGTGCTTTTTATTTTTCCTTTAGACTGTTTTAAGATAAATATATACAGAATTATGTTCAAAGATCTGAAAATGTTCTGAAGTATATAGTCAAAGAAAATATTAAAGGAAGGATAGCGCTTCAAAGCTGGTTATGTTATAAGCATATCAAAGTAATCACGTATAAAACGAAAAAAGGATTTTAAGATTTAAAAAAATGTAATTCAAAGACATTTTAGAAATCCGGTATTGAAGTTTCAAGCGTTTGTATAAGTTGTTGCAAATCGTGCATTTGGTTTTTTTTAATAGATGGAAAGATTTGACTTCAAAAGTGGTTTGAGTATCTCCATTGATATAATTAAATGAGCATGATTAACTTTTGTATCAGCAAATATTGTTAAGCGAAAACGGTAATAAATACTATTATATTTGAATACAAAACATAAAAATCTGCTTTTTTTTTCCATGCAAAACAATTTTAATTTGTTTTAACCCAAGACTCTTTTCAGTTAGAAAAATGTATGTTATTTTGAAATAATGTTGACGTTCACTGCATAATTTTATTCTATTCCGCATAAATAAGAACTATTTTTTTAAAAGTAGAACCGTACCAATATCTTAGCCCAAACTACTATCTTCAAATGTATAAATTATTAACTTGTTTTTGTAACATAAAATGCTATATATTTAAAAAGAGCATTTAAAATTGGAAATTTTATAAAGCTTGCACATTTTTTATCACATGAATGATTGACGAAATGTGTGCACACGAAGTATGGTGCACTAGAAGGAGATAATTTTATCATCTCATTAAAGGATTATCATTTTAACGGTATTGCGAATTAAAGAATATTATTAGTTAAGATAACTTTTTAAAAAAAGATTTAGCCTTACTATTTTTACTCTTATTATTATTATTATTATTATTATTGATTAGAAACATATTAAATATTTTATATGAGATTAGATATGCTCCACTAATGCTAGTGTTGAAATAATTAATGTGTTTTATACTTTACTTAAATAAGCCAGACATTTCATGTAAAATTTTCGAAATTCCACATATTACCGGTAGCATATACATGGAAACTTTGTTCTTGTAGAACTTAACAGAATCTTATACGACTATTTAACGCACACCAAGTCTCCTTAAAAACAAAATAAAAATTAATTAAAAATGCAAATTTCAAAAGTAGAAACTTTTTATCGTGGAGCCCTAAAAGGCATAAAATAAAATGTTATTCTTGGAAAGATAGATTATAAATGAATGAATGCTTCAAAACTAGAAACTTTTGAGAAAAATATAGATATTCACTTTACAAGAGATGAACATTTTTAAATGTTCAAAATTTTTTAAAAAGCATTCGGGACCTTTGCAATACAAATATCAATGACTAAATCAATGCCTTACAAGAAAATGCAGCTCAAGTGGAATATTGGAACTTTCATTCATGTATTGCGTATCTTTGCAAGAATAAACTTTTATTTTATGGCTTTTAGGGCTTCTGAATAAAATGCTTTTACTCTTACTTTTAATTTTTGTAATTTTACTTAATTTTTTATCTTTCGCTTTTTAGTTACAAATAAAACATGTTTTATTAGTTGCAAATGAAATATAAGTTTTATTTGTAACTAAAAAAAGTTATTTTAAGAAGTTTTTTGTAATTATCGTAAAACTTAACCATGGAACCTCTCTTCCTCCAAGAATCGAACCCGCGTCTCCTGGGTGAGATCCTGGTATCCTAACAACTAAACCAAATGGGATTGAGCAACGGCTTCAATACTCCAAACTTCTATAAAGTGAAGGCGCCTTGTTTCTAAGTGTGATACGAAAAAGAAAATAGTCTCACCACGGCAGAGTGGTTTAATCGCTCGAAATCGTAGACGGGAGATGCCTGGTTCAAAACCAAGTCAGTCCGCCGACCTAACAGTTCGGAGTTTTCCGTGGTTTTCTCCGGAATTTAGCGTAAATACGGGTTAGGATCCCTTAGAAAGACTCCCCCCCCCATTATGTAGTCTTTCTGACGAGGTTTTATAAGCGGGTTTCTGGACAAGCACAAAAAATCCGAAATACATGTTGCACAAACAGAAACAAAACAAAATGCAATTTCATTAAAAATCTTCTAATAATTATTTATAAAAATTAAACATTTGAAGTACTTGTTACAAAAGAATGCAAACACAGTTAAATTTTGAAATCAAAGAGAGCGATACATGCGCTTTTTTTATCATGGATTCGTAAGTAGAAACATATTAGGATAATCTGATTGCTTATGAAATATTCAAAAAGTTTTTATTGCTCAAAATTCAAGACAAAAATTTCTCCCGTGAATAACCAGTTTATGGAAATGACATAGTTTGAGATCATACTTCCGAGAATTAGGAAAATTTACCATCCAAACATCATTACATCAAGTAAATATGTATTTGAATTTTGGTTAAACATAATGCACGTCGATGAATTATTCATTTATCCTAGGGCTTTGCTCATATCTAAAATATATTATTCGATTGTGTTTGCATAAATATTTCAGATATGAAACGTACTGGTATTAAAGATTTTAGATTCTACAAAATATATTTTGTATATTTCTGTAGAAAAATGTGATTTGTTAATTTAAAATACTTAAGTTTTATTTATAATCGCATGAAATTTGATGAAAAGATAACGAAATTTCATAAAATTTTCATATTCACAAATGTTTAAAAACTTTCTAAATAATAAATAGAACAACGATTTATGGATTGATGCCACAACCCTGATAACAAAGAATTGAAGCTCATTAAAAAGCTTATTTCATTCGTTTATTCCCCTAATTAAACAACGAACGAAAAATTAGTTAAACCAAACAATTTTTGACACAAAAGAAGTTATAATTCAATTATTTCATGTCTATTCATCGTTAACTTACAGTACTTTTTATTAATTTACTGTCAGCTTCAATGAAGGTCGATCACAAGGTTTTTGTAATTTAAAAAATGTAGGCTCGTCAAAATGTTGTAAAATGCATAAATATATGTAATTATATCCACAACTTAAAAAAAACACAGAAAGGAAAGTTCATATAAAATTTGCATTTTTAATCCCAACGCTTTTGAATAAAGTTCGTTCATTAGAAAGAACGAGAATAATTTAGCCGTTTCGTATAAAATTCTAAATCAGTGACTTCAGAGGAAGGGAATAGCATATGAGAACGAGAAATTCCCAATCGTTGTCTGTGTAAGTGGAAGCATGGAGCGGGGGGGGGGTGGATGTACTGCTCTTGCAAATGCAAACAAATCATACAGCGGCACCAAAATTATGTATTGTCACCCCAAATTAATCGAATGTTCTACTTGGCACAACCTACAATGAGTAGTATAATGAAACGATTCACTATATTTGGAAATAGCCGTAAAAAAGTCTGTTTTCCTGCATTCTAAACATTTTTCAAACAAGCTTAAAAGTAATTTGGATTTTGGCCGTATTGCGTGGGCCAAATCTAACCTTAGCTGAACTCCAATTAAATGGTAGAAGGTACTGTGGACAGATGAATGTATTTTTTAGTTTCATGAGTAAATACTGGCCGAAAGTTGAAGCGAACGATCCATTTTGCTACAAGCGCATGGTACTTTAAGCTCTGTGATGGTGTGGGGCTGCTTGTAAGCGAATGGAGTTGGTATTTTGCTTTCTTGTAGGGGCACGATAAAGGCTCAAGACTATACACGCATTCGTGAAATGAATCTACGCCCATCAGCGCAGATATTGTTTGGCAGAAAACGATATCTTTTTTTACAAGTTAACGCAAGGCCGCATATAGCGAAAATAACTAAAATGTATCGATGTTTCAGAGTGGCCAGCAGCAAGTCAAGATCTTTCTCCTAGCGATAATATTTGGAGAATACTTTAAAGAAAGATGACCCAACATCATCCGGGCAATAGACAACAGTTAAAAGATTATCTACGGCAGGAATGGGGAAAAATTTCTACAAACGCATTAAACCGTTTAATCTCGTCCATGCATAAACGCCTTGCTGGGATTATCCGCCAGTAAAAGTGACGTCATCTCATGATAATCGAACTGAACGTACATTTTGACTTTAGTTGTACAAAGAAATACACTTGTATCGTTTATCATAACTATATGCTTTGTTTCAAACTTACACAAATGCCTTTACAATGTTAAAACTGGGCATATCAAATGTTAATAAAATGTTTATTTAGATTATTTGAACGTTTTATTGACGTTTACTATGTATTTGATAATTTTACGGGTATTTAAAAGCATATTGATGCATTGCTAAATTTCACTCAACTCAACTTGCAATGCTAATGGTTTCCTTGACAGATCAATTTGGGCTAGACTTCTTTTCAATTTGGTAATATTCAACCCTTCAGGTGGTTTGATGCTTCGATAGAGCTCCTCAAACTTGTGATACGAACCCGGTGTTTTACTCAAAAGTTTTCTATTTATGTATCAGTCTAAAAGGGGTTATTATAAATCGATAGTTTTGAACGATTCCTACTTAGCATAATTTGTTTCATTCAATTGAGACAGTGCAATATTTTAGGACAAAAATAACTTTTACTTTAGAAAGCAGCGAAAAAAATGTGTTTCCTACATTCTTAACATTTTCCAAAAAAGCCTAAAAGTAATTTGAATTTTGGATTATGTGTCTATCTTATCTCTGACTGTGACATATATGCATGAATTACTACAAAACTTACCTATTGTTTCTGGGTGTTATACTGTAAACCTATTGATAAAGAATCTTTGGAGCAGAGCTGACCAAACTTTTGGAATACATTTAAGAAAGGCTTAGACATATTCTGGACCATACAATTTTTTCTTTAACACCATCTAGCAAGTGAATGTAGCAATCGTATGGAATTCGGTGAAAATTTTTTGGTTTGCCACAGTATGAATGCTGAAGGAAAATATTGATATTAATCAATATATAAAAAAGCACATACATAAAAAAGTGAAACAGTCATTCACTCGATTTCTATGAAATATTTGAGATAGTTTAAAAGTTATTTAATTCATGTCTTTTTAATACAATGACGAGAATGAAAATTATTTTGATAGTATATTTTATTACAAAGGTAAGAAAAAGAAAAAAAAATATATATATATAAAATCAATACGATTTTCGCCCTGAATTTTGAAAACTAATCCATAAAAGTATAGTTCGGTTTAAAAGGTTACCATTCTGAGGGTTTCTCTGGGTGTTCAACCCATAATTAGAGAAACAGGAAAATGTACGATTCCTAGGGCTTCATAGGGCACCACTCATAGGGCTTAGCTGGGTATCTGATCTGGAGCCCTAAATATACAGGTGGGCGGAAGGCTATTTTTGAGAACAGATTTCGCTAGTATCCTACATTGGTATAATTAACGGTCATTTAGGCAGTTTTCAAAAGAAACTAGACTATGCGCACATCTCACCTATGCTAATAAATAAATTGCTGACTATAACCGGTAACCATTAGATATAAAATGGCTGCTTGCGTCAACTTATATATATCTAGGAGCCTTAATCTGATAGCAACAGTAAAATGCACCATCAGAGTGGAGTCTTGTTGTTCCTTCCTGTCATCTTGCTCGATTCCTGTGGAAATCTCATTGATGCTTTATATGGCAAAGTTGAGAAAAACGTAATGAAGATTAGCGATGGAAAACTAACGATTAATATATAATCATAATTGACGATGAAAAATTTTAGTCAGTAATCATTAATCGCTATTTAAAATCAGTCGTCCACTGTTAATCGTGATTATATATCAATTGTTGGTTTTCAGTCGTTAAGTCATCACTGTTTCTTTGGAGATCCTGAAATCGTTAAATATTCATTTGGCAGTCATTGCTTAAAGTATATTTCAGAGACCTTTACTTATTTCTAAGATAAAAATGATAATAAAGGATAATAAAATAATAATATACAGTGTTCCCGCTAAAGTCCATTGTCATCCCAATAATTTCTGAACGGCAATATCTATAGCCATAAAAGTAGGTTCTAGGTATAGTAAAGTTGCCATGCGCTATTCAAGGAAACCGCTTACAGCGCCACCTGACCGTTGAATTCGCAGTTAGCTTTCTAATCTCTATTTTACCCGATACGAGATGCGGGAAAAAAGTCATTTACAAAGTTGTTCAGTATCATGGATTTAGTAAGAAAAGATACCTTAATTTTCACATGATGATGATGATTAATTTACACAATAATGCTACGGATTGAAAGCACTAAATGCTCATTTGTTTGATCGAATTTTCTCAAACTGCACTTACCTAACATTAGGCTCGTGTATCTTTCATGCTACAAGTGCTTACTGTCAGCTACAATACACATCTGGACGCTTGTCTGCAATTCTCGTTGAAAGCTGTACCGTACGACTGGTGATATGTTGACAAAAGCATCAGTAATCCATTTTTACGCCTTGCCTTTGACGCCTTCGATTTTTAATCTTAATGTGCTCAAGATGCCTTCTCTTAATAAATCAGTGATGTTGAATAACTTTGTAATAGGCTTATTTTCCCGTACCTTGTGCTGTTCTTGAGATACAAACGCTAACTCCAGATTTAGTCTCAAGGTGGCGCTGCAAGCGGTTTTTCTGGGTAGCGCATGACAACTTTGCTTTGCTTTTGACCATAGCTCTTTCGTTCTGTAATTATTGGAGTGACTTAAACACACTGTATAGCGATTTTTAAAAAAGAATTCCTGTTTAAATTATGTATATAAAACTTGTAGCTTTTTTATAGTGGTAAAAAAACAATTTTCATAGATTTAAGCTCTAAAAACAGAGATAAAAATACTTTAGTAAATAACAAATAATTTTAACGTACACACACACCTTTAAGCGGACGTGTACAAAGATATCGGATATTGACATTTAAACAAAAATTTACACCGAGTTATTTAAAAATCAAAAATACGTTCAGCATGATTTTATATTTTAAAATTAATATTCCTATAAAAATCATCGTTTTTGGCATGAAACGTATTACTTGTGGGTCACCTCCTACGGCCTGCATTTTCAAATTTAACCATACACGAAAACATAAAATAACGGAACATTAAATTTATTATTTCCAGTAATCTTTATTCCTCTGTATGTTTCAAATCCTTTGCTTTCTAACAACTAACAGAAAAATTTAATCATCGCAACGTCAGCAATTTTATTCGTTTCTTCTGCAGGATGAACAAAGACGTTACATGCGAATAAATTTATTTGCAACAAATTTCTCGCATATCTTTTATTCTACAGTTTCCAAACATATTTTTTTTTCTCCTTTGACTACTCTAGATAACTAAACTATTAAACAATTTTTCTTCCGTTTTACATATCACAGAAACTTGGAGGAAGGAGGTTAACTTTCGAAACATTAAACTTGAAGATAACTTTCTGTTTATCGTCACACGAAGGAAGTAAAATATTTAAATTGTATAGATTTTTTATTTTTTTTTATTTTGGAGCAACGCAGCTGCTTTGTTCCCAGGGAGGCATTTCACTTTCAATAAAACTTTAATAAAAATATGCATCCTGGTACTTTATTAGATTTGAAGAGTACAAAAATCTAATTAATATGTTTAGAAAATAGCCAGTTATACATTAGAAACTAGTCTAATAGAAAGTCTTTTTTAAAATAAAATATATGTATTGGGAGAAAGAATTAAAATCAACATTGAAATAGCTTTGCCACGACTAAATGCTCTACCAAAATAAAAATTTCCCCCCAAATATTATAATATTATAAAACTTGAAAGGGTAAGTACAGGACATTGTTACAGTTTATTGCACAAGAATCATGTACTGTATAAGCGCAAACGCTTTCTTCATGTACCAAGTAAAAATCACTTTCAAAGAATCAAAGGAATTTCAAACAGCTTTTTTGAAAAAATTACTTTTATATTCGGTAAAAGCACATTGACCTAAAATTAAAACTTCACAAATCTTATCCCATTTTGAAAGATGAAAGTTTTGGAGAACACATTCATAGTTTATGAATTCCAGTTAAGAAAGAGATCAATGCTTCTTTGAAAATGGATATTACTTGGTTCACGAAGACAACGCTTGCGGCCAAGTTCATATAAAAAGTTCCGGGACACCCAGTATAGTTCTTGTCGCAATGGTTAAAAAATTAAATTTAAATTACGGTATTTTGTAACTGCACATTTTGATATTTCTGTACTTTTAAAAACATCATGTTCATTTTGCAAAGACTTTCTGCACAAAACCGAATTAAACGTTTTATGTGTTCGTCTCTCTTATTGCTTAAATCTACAACAAGATGTGCTGATAACAATAAATTTATGTAGCAGAAATCAGCATATTTATTTAATGTAAGCGACACCGTCACCTCGAGACAAGAGAATATGTGCTTATCCGCCCCGTCACAGACTTGCAGTACCATGGCATGAATACTGAACACAGTGTCTCTCAACTTCAATTTCTTTTTTTTATTGTTACACTGCACGCTGTATTAAAAACGTTCACGACAGTAAAATATAATTTCTATAAAAATAGTATAAAAATGCACTACTATCATGTAAATCATATTAATACTAAAAATGTGAAAGTTTTTCCAGTTTGCATGTTTATTACTCTTCCACGCTAAAACAGCTTGATGGAATTGGATGAAATTTGAATTAGAGATACCTTATATCCTGAATTAAGGTAGAGGATATATTTTATCCACGGGTAGGAAGAAAATTCCGCTGCTTCCTTGATTTCAATGCAGGTGTTGGTACCGAACGAAAGCAATGGCAGCACCGTAGTAGTGTAAAAACATATTGATGATTTTGAACATGCAATTATTTTCTGAGAAATAATTCTGTTTAAAATGTCGTATTCTTAATCGAGAACTAATGTAGTTATTATTTTAAAAAAATGAAATACTTAAAATTTAAGTATACATAGGTAAAATGCTTTAACTAAATGCTTAAGTAAGCATATCTTTATACAGCAAAATTATATATGGTTAAAAATGGGAAAAACTCACAGACATTAAAAATGCTTATAGTTATGAAAAACTAATTAGATTAGTGAATCAGTGATTAACATCAGATGATAATTATTTTTGGGTTAATGCAATCGGGTAATGCCGCTGCATGCAGCAAGTGCACTGTATAAAATGGTAAAGGGTAACCAGTTTATGTCACTTTCAAAAGTAAATTTCTAATTAGTGTTGGAAATATTTTTAATTTATAAGACAAGGACAAAATATTGAGATAGATCAAAGTTTTTCTACTCACCTGCTACATGAAGTAATGATTATTTATTTTATAAAATCGCGAACAAAAAGTATTGAAAACAATCCCCCCAGTATTATTGTATTCCTCCATATTCTCCCAGTATTTTTAACCGATAAATCCTGCATATTTTCTCGAAACATCAACATTTAAATTTCACTTACCAAGCACTAAAATATCAAAATGTTATATCAAACTTTAGATGGCATTTATTACTGCATTTAATTATTGAAAGTATTTATTGATGCCGATAGGCTCATTTTAATATTTTAAGGTACACATGAGTTCTCACTTTATATATTTCATACATTATTCAAAGGACGTGTTCTCTTTTTGTGAAAATCCCAAAGATATTTTCCACATTTCGTTGCATAAATGTTTTACAATGAGGCTAATATATCAACACATTTAAATTTTTCGAAATAAAATTAGTTTCGCGAAAATGAAAACGTAAACCGTTACTTTAGAAAACCATAAAAATAAATCGACTAAAAAGATTCATCGTGTACTTAGACATTTATCTTACAATATTTGTTGTCTGATTTTTTTCTATCAAAGTTACATTTTATAAAAACAAACAGCGAGTTATAAAATGGCTCATAAAGTGTCTTATCCATGAAGAAATACAAAATAATAATAAAGTGACTAAAAAGAAAAGAGAATAAAATTTTTTGTATAGTATATGTTCGGAATGAATATGAGGAATATATGAAAAAGAATATGTTTTATTATGGTGTGTCTAGTGCTGATTTTATAGATGGGTTCTAGACGATCAGTACTAGATTATAATGCATTGAAAAGTGCTTAAGCCAAAACCTTTATTTTGGTTAAATATTTTATTTTTTTAATTACATTATTTTATAGACTGAACATTTAGGATTCCAAAAGTTAATCGGAAGTGAAATTCGCTCATCGAGCAGGTCCCTGAATTCTTCAACGCTGGTTTAG
Organism: Cheiracanthium punctorium; assembly: GCA_038373885.1. NCBI lineage: Eukaryota > Metazoa > Arthropoda > Arachnida > Araneae > Cheiracanthiidae > Cheiracanthium > Cheiracanthium punctorium. Next base: position 17,009 of record JAWZYV010013169.1, on the reverse strand, counting down.
ATAAATTGGTATACAGACCGAACAAATGCTTTGTATCATACAGATTGAAAAATGATCTTATGAACGAAATCCATTGCAATGGCTTTGTATCTCTTGAATTTCGTTAATAAACTTTCCTATAAAACTTAATTATAAAGCCGTGGTGGGTCGGGGGATGCCCATATATGTTTAAATAGAAATCAGCAGAACAGAAATTTCGTTCTCTGTTTCATAATTGGCACTTGGAAGGGAAAATTTCTTGTTCCTTCAGTGATTGAGTCATTGCTCTGAATTACTCCCGAGTGAGAGACATTGGTAATGGACTGGCCTCCATATCCTTCGATCTGAACACAAGTGACTCGTGGTGCTCTTGTGGTGCTCCTGGAAAGACAATCTTTACTGTAAAAATCCTCAGGTATTGGAGCAGCTTTAATAATTTATCTGTGAGGGAAGTGCATTTGTATCAATAGAGATATATCAACAAGTAATTTCGAACTTAACCCTACAGTTGTATCATGCTATTGCTGTGAAAGCTAGCCATATAGAAATCAATGTAATTGGATTTGGTCTCTGTTCACGAAGAACTCTTTCATACGTCATTTAAAAGACAATGCTCTGTAACTTCATCGTTTTCAGACATCCAATCTTAGAACTATTTCTGTTAACTTCAGTATTGCAAATTCCAGACCTCTCTGTCCAGCATACCACTTATTTCAGCTTTCTGTCTCTCACTGTTTAGCAATTATGTCATTTCAAAGTTGGGGAGTTCTTTTTGAATCGCCCTGTAGAATAGTGGATTTGAGAGATCCAGATAAGTGCCGTTATTGTACCAGGAGAAAGAAGTGCTACTATTGAAAGTTTAGAAAAACGCTTAGTTGTTATTGCTTTAAGGTTATTTTTTTCTTTCCTGTAAACAGTGCATATTTTTCAGTCATTAAGTGCATATCTTTGGAGTTTTAGTGCGTATTTTGAGTTTTTGATGCATATTCTGTCAAATAGATATTGTAGCACCACTTATTTTTTCCCCCGAACACTCTGTAATTTGAATTTCTTAATAAGACAAACAACCCTCCCCCCCCCAACTCTGCAACAATTAAGTTTGGCTTACTGAGAGTACTCTGTTTATTAAATTCCATTTTTATTTAAATTTATTCAAAATAACAAACATGCCTTCAAAAAATATTCCTTTAGATGAATTGCTGTCATGAATGTGAAAATATTTAGTTCAAATATGTATCATAAACAAATATTCTATTAAAATAGTATAGTATTGATTTTAGAAGTATTCTGACAAAATAGGTATGCTTCATTATTTAATTCTTCATTAGTAGTAATCTAAATGCTTCGGTTCATTATAATCGTTGTTTAAAACAAGCAATATTTTCTATTTTTAAAACAACAACCTGTGTAAAATTATTCTACGACCAGTGTTTATTTGGATATATAAATCAAAATACTGTTGTTTTAATTATGTGGGGTTTTTATTTCTGTATTTGAATATTTTAAAACAGTTACTCAGAAATTTTCTCTCATTTTCATTAGGTAAAATGCATACTGAATTTCTGTTAAATTTTAAAATTTGTTTCAGTCGTATAAACATTTTACAAGCGATTTAAATAAAAATTAATATTTGAATTTTTATGATTAAAATTTTAGTTTTTGAATAACGACGTACTTTTACTTCAAATTATACGTTCCTGTTCTGAATTTTTTATTTGATATTTCAGGGATTGAGGCTTGCTTGAAGTTTGTATTAATTTAGTTAAATTTATTTATTAAAAAACTTTATGCATGCATAGTTTGCATATATAACCACTATTGCTTGCTTTAAAGAATTTTAAATTTTAAAATTTGTTTCAGTCGTATAAACATTTTACAAGCGATTTAAATAAAAATTAATATTTGAATTTTTATGATTAAAATTTTAGTTTTTGAATAACGACGTACTTTTACTTGAAATTATACGTTCCTGTTCTGAATTTTTTATTTAATATTTCAGGGATTGAGGCTTGCTTGAAGTTTGTATTAATTTAGTTAAATTTATTTATTAAAAAACTTTATGCCTGCATAGTTTGCATATATAACCACTATTGCTTGCTTTAAAGATATATATGATGTATTATCTTTATTATTTATTAGTCTTGAAGTAACTAAGTAGTTACTGCCCCGCAATGGCCGAATGGATAAATTACTAAATATGGTAACTAGACAGATGAAGTGTGAAGGTACAGTGTTTTGGCCCACCTTACGGCTGTCGATTTAACGGTCTAGAGTTTTGGGCAGTTTTCTCTTTATGTAACGTGATACGCATTAGAACCCAAAACATCCTCTGCCCAAAACGTATACCCTTGTGCAAGTTTTCTTTATTCACAATCTGCACTAAATAGTCACTCGCACTGACTGATTCATGCATAAATAAACACCATATACAAATAACAAATTATGAAATTGAATTTTAACACCGTACACACGCAATAAAGAAAGGAAGGAATAAAATGAAAAGAAAAGGAAACTGTATAAATAAATGTAAGAGGAAATAAAATTTTAAATTAAGATTTCAGTATTTGGTTTGACATTTTTTTAGAAAATATTTGAGCTTATAGCAGAAGTTGAGATAATATTTTCCTTCTCCAGAGCTTACTACTTGCATCAGAATAAATTACTAAATGACCACAGTGCGTCCCGCATTGCGTAATGACGTAATTATTATTATCAGTTAAATTAATGTAGTTAGCTGGAAAAATAATTACGTCACGGAAGATTACGTAAGAGGAGTTGGCCTTCGCAGAAAATAAAAGTAAATTAACACGTACTTTAATTAGACGTTACAAGTATTGCAATTTCTCAAGCAACCTCTATTTTATTCTATCACCGAAGACGGTCAGCTTAGCTGTAGATTGCTTCAAAGCGTGGAAGCTTAGCCATGAGGGTTTTCAATGGCGAGGAGTGGGATGTTCTTCATGTAATTTTGAGTTTAATTAATAAAGAGGTCACAGAAACCACTTCTTCGGTTTGACACTTCCCGAAGTACCGCTTAAAGGAATACTACAGCCAAGGCAGCTTGTACCGATCACCATGTACCTAACCTGTGCTGGCATTCATGCTTTTTGCAAATGATGCTGCAATGCGTACTGTTCGTGTGTTCTTAAGTGCAGCAGAAGGTATTTAAAAGTTACCTACACTCACTGCATCGTCGAAGTTGCACCGAGATGATTGAGGCTCAAGTTCATGTTCATTTAGGACTGACAGTCCATCCTATATGAATCTTTACAAATATTGATGCCAGTCTCCAATATTCATTGCATAGTCCAGCTACTCTACTACCTCCGGACGAGACCATAGGGTCAGCAAAGATATTAATCATATACTTAGGTTTTTAATGATCAGAGCTAATTAAACGAGTTTCTGAGCTTATTTTACACATTTATATACACAATGCTTACTACTTCAAAATCATGGCAGAGTGGTAAAGCCAAAAACTGATGTATGTTCTAGTGGCACAGATACTAAATTATCATTTTTTATTCAGGCTTTAAAATTTATTTTTTCCTTGATTCACTTACTTTGCTTTAATTAAAAAGCAATTCAAAAATAAAAATTTAAATTAAATGGATAAAAAACGAATATGGAGCTACATTTTGAATTAAATGAATGATAATTATTAAACTAATGATATTAATTAGAGAAAAAAAGGTTTAGATTGTGTATTTATACATAGATGAGCATAATTGTTTGATAAAATGTTCTGGTTATCAGGTGTTTAAACTAAAAAAATAGTTAAGCATCGTTTTTGTGATTCAGGGAGAGAGGCCAGAGCCAAATAAAATATTTACAGAAGACGGGAGGCTATTTTGAAAGTATAAAGACGGAAGAAAGTGTCTTTCTACATGTATGATGCAATTGATTATCTTAGAAGAGAGAAATGGGTTATGAATTACATAATTTATTCAGCTATGTATTGACTGATTAGGAGCTTTTTCAATATGGAAAGTTGAATTTAGGGGACCATCAGAGTTAGCGAAGGAGGAAATTTTGGAGAATACGCAGAGATGAGAGGGCGATGTACTAAATTTATTTAGATGTTTATTCAAAGGGTTATGATTAGTAAAGAAGATGTAACGGTTACGACGAGCAACAGAGGTATTTCTTGAGACTTTCGGAGAGTATCTGTGTGTGAACCTATCTTTACATTCGATTCCTCTTGCCTATCACGAAGAAGCTGCTGCATTAGGTCAGATTTAATTTTTGACAGTGGAAGTGGACAACGGACTTTAATTAATGGATTACTTGACAGAGCGGTTTGTTTGGCAAATAAAAAAAATCTGCAAGCTCATTCCCTAGTACTCCTTCATGAGATTTCACCCAGTTAATGTTAATTTTTTTGTTCTACGTTTTGTATACTTTTAAGTATTTCTTGAGTTACAGCTTTGTTGGTCTGAGTATCTTGCAGTAAATGGAGTGCATATGGGCTATTGGTGTGTATGATTACTGAGTCAAATCTAGAATGTCTAAAACAGTTAAGAGCATGTTAAATTGCAATCTCTTCTGTCTGAAATATGAAGTCTAACCCTTTAACAAGCGTTGTCCTGGCCGTGAGGACAAAAAAAAACTCTGACGTTTTGACTGTTATCAATCACGAAGAATAAATTTGATTTCTTTAAAAAATACTTGAGAGTGACACAGTTATATGAGAATCCTTTACTTTTTAGCACATCATTTCCCTTAAACATTATCGATTGTTTGTAAAATTGTCAGGATTATTTTTAACAGCACTGGCATCTGCTAAAAAATGGAGGATACGATGGAAATACATTAATACAGAAGAACAAATGGATGGACTGCCCAATACTGAAAATAGGGGATCCGTTGCCATTGCACGATTTAACTACCAGCAAGATGACGGTCGATCGAATCGTTTATCGCGTGCCACAGATCTACAGACTATTTTTGACACGGTTGTGAGCGCACATCCAGCTATGGATATCGACCTAGGCAATCTAGATCAAATTCGATCGACCGTCATCTTGCTGGTAGTTTGATAGAGCGATGGCAACGGCTGCCCTGCTTTACGCATTGTGAAATGGTTGCGCTCCAAAGGGTTAAATAAATATAGCACCTAGGTAGAATAACTCATCTCTTACTATAGTAATACGTCACTGTAATGTCAGTATTTTTTACATTCATTTGTAAAAGACGCAACCTTCCGTAGCAATTTCATACTTTTTTAATAGTTAAAAATTCGATAAAATATAACTCAAAGTACTGTTACCTGATACAACAAAGCAACAAATTTTGTTTTCGAAAATAAGTAAATAAAGATAGCAGCTTGAAAGATATCTTTTGAAAACATGTATTACTAATAACAAAATAATCCTCAGTCATATTTTTTTTTAAATCTTGAAACATAATGTATTTTGAATTTTCCTTTCTAGATGCAAAATATTTTTCATACAATTTTCTCATAATCATAAAAATATAAATTTTATTTTACTTTGATACATTACATCGCAGCTATTTTACTTATCGAATATCAATATGATGATTTAATTTATTCCAGTGTGTAGAAGCATAGATTCTTGCTTTTGCGGGTTCGGAAAGAAATTGATTTTGGGCGAAAGTATTTCTTTTCCCTTCTTTTCTTTTCATATGGAGAAATATGCCTCTTTTTAATCTTCTATTGAGGATATCGTCGTTTTATCGGTGCCAATTCACTATTCTCATAATTATCCTTTAGCCTCAAGAAAAATGTTTTCGAATAAATTTGCTCTCTTTTGTGGAGGCATTATATTATTTCAAAAACTATTGAAAGAAATGTGTGCATGTTTCCGCTTCCAAAAGTAAATAAATATATAAGTAGTTTTTTTTTTAACCAGTATTCAATTTACTTGCTTCTTTTTAATCGATTAAGCAACAAACCCGCTGCTTTTAGCTCTTTGCAGAAAAGTTGAAAAGAGTTTGTCGTTTCAGTTTGTCTGTCTGTCGTTCTGACTTTCCATTATATTACCGGCAGAAGAAAGTTATATCGATTAGCATGAAATTTATGCAAGTTATTGGTACATACGATGATGCCAATTGAAAATAAAATGTATCACATTGAAAATTCTGCTGCAACACATACAGCATTGTGACGTCGCAATATGTGTGGGTACTGGTCATACTGTGTCTTTGTGACATGTGCATCGTGATGTGCTCGTCACGGAGAGGACGAGGCGATGAACTGACGGCCACATGGGATAATTTTTTTGATGTCAGATGGTTTCCACTATTGACATCACTTACTGACCTACATGGGTGTCACTTAGGGAGAAATTACATTGCGACGTCACCCTGCAACTTTGTTAGTTTGACAGGAAGATACGTCGCAGAAGGCTTGCGATTACATCACATTTGTGGTGTGACTAAATGTAACGTCGCCGCAAAGTCACTGCAAATATGTGATTATTGTATAGGAAGAGAGTACGCAGTTCCGATGAATTATAATCTGTGAGAAGCGACTGTTCAGTCTGATTTTTCAAAATCTAGTTTAATCCTTTGAAGCGCCAGCATTTTTACATCAATACAGAAGACCAACTAGATAGACTGCCCAAATCTGAAAAAGTGCAGCCGTTGACATCGATCCACTTAACTACCAATAGCATAGCGGTCGATCAAATCGCCCACCTGGCACCACAGAGCTAAAGAAGTTTTCTGACACAGCCGGCTGTGTTGCCGCGCAGTCAGTAGGAGATACACGAATTCAGTGAGAGAGGTAGAGTAAACTCTTACTCAGAGGTAGAGTAAACTCTTACTTAAGTAAACTGTCTGAATTCATGATGAAGTGAAAAAGAATGTCAGATTTTTGATCTTTTTTAGGGATAATCAAGAGCCGTTTAAAATTTTATTTGATTTGCGCTTTTTTCAAGGTCAAAACGACATAAATAGTTTTCTTTTGTTATTTAGATTTTTATTTCAGTGAGAAATGCAATTTACAAAATGAGAAGTGCGAATTGCATAGGTAAATAAATGAGATTTATTTAGATTAGTTTGAGGAAGGTTTTTATGATTTTACGAAAGGCAGATATTTTTCGTAAGTTTTTTATTTCTTTATTTTTCAAATATTATAGTTACTTTCAAGGGCGGCTCCAGAGAGGGGGCCATGGGGGCCATAGTCCCCCTCCAATCTTTTAGTTTTAGAGATTTAGATTCAAATACTTCACGATTCCACATGTTCAATTTGCATTTTGAACAATTTATAGACAATCCAAAAAGTTCAAAAATTCAGCCTGGAGCCACCCTTGGTCCTATGGGGAGATTAATGCGATAACAAGGACATTCCTTTGTTATATACTTTTACAGTGTGATTCAAATTTTGGCGGATAAACAATAAATACATTACATACAATACAAAAATACATTACATACAATAGCAGGAAAACTTATAGAGAAGCAGAAAGAAAAAAATTGGACACGGCACTTGATATAAATAATGTGATTTATTTATTATTTTCTATTTTTAATGAACAGCTATTGTACACTTCTAAGAATGAACGTTTCATTTCTGCGGTAGTGAAAAAGTGAATTCGGAGAAGTTCAATGACTGCACTACACTGTCATTCGTTAAGACTGATAGATGAAAACATTGATGAGTGTATCTAAGGACTTTTGGAGCTCACTTGGTAGATTGTTGAAGCTAACTTGATCGAAGTCCGAAGCTTCCTGGATTACGATGGTTGTTAAGCTCTGATGCTTCTTGAATTTCGATGAACTGTCGATGCTATACTTAAGGTGGATACGTAGCAGCTCTTTTTCGGTTGGAAAAATACACTCTTGAAGCAGAATGAAGAGCTAGAAATAGGCGGTAAGGAGGCAAATTTCCGTGGACCTTGAGCAGCTTATGGCGTAAAAACTCGGCTTCAACTAGTTGAATCGCGCCGTCCAGATGGCATGCTTATGGGCTGTCCTTGCAAAAAACTTGCGTTGACTCATTTCAATTCACATCGCTTGTACGGTAAACGGTGCTACCCGAGACACTTAAAGGCACTGCCTTCATTGTAAATGTAGACATCTGTAAAAACGCACTCGCCTAAATGAGATGATCGGAGAAATGTTCACAGATATAAAACTCGGGCTCAGTCACTTAGAAGTACATGTCACTTAGAAGATACGGCAGAAATCGTCCTTTAAGGCTACCCAATAGAAAGAATGAAATTTGAAAATAATTTTCTCCTGGTTTTAAAGACGGTGAGAAGGAAGTGGATGGCTGGCTCTACCTTCAGATTCCGATGGGCTGCTCACGAAGTAACGTTCTTTGACGTGTTACTGTTTACAGGAGCGGTTCTCAACCTTTTAACGTCGCGCCTCCCCCCAACAAAGGCTAACTTAAGGTGGCACGCCCCCTCACATTTTTCAGCATACATTCAGTTTTTTATCTTTAATAATGCACATTTAGTCGAATTTTCTACAAAATAATGTTATCAGTAACGCTTGAATGAACATTTTAAGCGCAAATGGATATATTTTTGAGAAAAAATGAGAATAAATAAGATGATTTTTAAAAACATGCATTACTTCTTGCTCTGGTTTTCCTTGCCCCCCCCCCCCTTGCAAACGTTCTGCTCCGCCCTTGGGGGGCGCGACCCACAGGTTGAGAAACGCTGGTTTACTGCTTATTACTTGTATCTCATCTCCCGTATTCGGAAAACGATGGTTCACGAGATTATAAAGGCTTGACACCGTTGCAGATGTATCTACCTGTAAAAAAGTTCTTGTGTCGAAACGGGATGATCATGTTAGAGAAGCGTTTGCAGATAAAGCTGAACCGTTTTTAAATAATTTTATAAGGCAGAAATCATTCGCTTAGACTGCTAGATGAAAACGCTGACGTTTGAAGACGGTATCTATGACTTTTAAAGCTCACTTGATCGAAGTCTGACGCTTGCTGGATTACGATGTTTCATAAAGCTCAAATTTCGATCATCAACTGTCGATGCTATACGTAAGATGGATACGTAGCTGCTCTTTTTCGGTTGGAAAAATACATTACATACGTCTGCCATGGTAGTTTCGTAATGAACTATTACGGCTATTGAGGAGGAAGTCTGCAGAGATTCAGTCCGTGATCTGCTTTTAAATGGTGAAGTGTGTGAACTGCGACAATTAAACATTTAAAAGGTGTTGGTTACAAAAAGTATCTGTAGGTGTGCAGGTGTTTGACTCGAAGGGGGTCTGGGCAGTTTTGGTCTTTGGTAGTCTGGTGGAGGTTGAAAGCAGGAGAGGTGGAAGCAAAATTTACGGATTCTTCGGAATTTCTTTTTTCCAATTTTTAATTTTGGGAAATACGGGGGACGAGGGTAGCGATGACAGGAAGGAGGAGTAGGGATCAGTTGGGGTGTCTGTGGAAAGTCGGGGAATGAGGGGAGAGGTGACAGGCTGGGGGGATATGTATCGGTTGGGAAGTCTACGGATGATAGGAGTGGAGATGAAAGTAACGATGGCAAAACTGGTGGGGAAGCAATTGACTGTATGGACGGAGATGAGGATAAAAGTTGTGAGGTGAGTGTCTGAGGTGTCAGTGGTGAAGAGGATTGTGTTGCTGCTCTGGGTGGTGTGCTGTCTGTGGTGTAGGATGCGATAGATGATGTGTGGCTATTGTGTATGGATGGTGCTGGACTTACTACTGTCGACTCTTCCCCCTTCGCCACTGACCCACGGGAACGATTATAACGCCAACGAAGAGTATAAAAAAATAAGAATTAAAAATCATCCTTAAAAGGATGTACACGGCACCTGCAATACACATGATAAAGACGAAATCGAATTCTTTCGCTAAGGTCTCATATAGTCTGAAATCATTTAAGTTTTGTTTCTTTATATTATTGTGAACAATACCGGAATTTGAAATATGCAGTTTGATTGTTGCGTTGTTTTCTTCTTCATTGTTAATCCATAACAATGACAAAATAATGAAATCCATTTCATTATTTTGTCATCGATGGATAAAAAAAATAATGCTTTGTAAATATGAAGAACACGTTTTAAGAAATCAAAATTTCATTCATTTTTGATATAGTATTAATAAAGTGGCATTTATGTAAAAAATCGCATTAACGCGGTATTTTTACATCATTGTATTATCATATAGGGAAATTTAACAAGTTGATGAATTTAAGTAATTTACTTTTTTGCACTGATCAAGAGAAGAATTTGTTTTAATTTGCATGCAAGTTCTAAGAGTACTTTTGAATATGCGGCCACCGAGCTTTCTCCGTGACATCAGAACTATATTAAAATCACAGCTGTTTTTTAAGGTTGGAAACATTTTCCCGAAATTTAACCAATTAACTGGTGATATATCTCGTCTAGTTGGCGACTGCGTTTTAGTGGCTTCTATACTACACAAATGCAGGCGTCCGGAGGCTAAAGTGAGTGCAAAGGGGGGCAAGATTTCATATGTCTCCCTTGTTTGAGGAACTCAAAAAGTATGCCAGCGTTATCTGAGATCAAACAGAAAGTAAACAGTGTTTTGTAAACAAATCTATTCACGTTAAAACCAATGTGTAGCACAGTGGTAAAGGCCACTGACATTGGGAGATGGCTCAAGTGTAGGAACAGGGTTCTGTGCTCTCGCGGGGCCGTCGGTCTAGCGGTCTGGAGTTTTGGGCGGTTCTCTCCAGACATAATGTGAATACGCGCTAGATACCCACAAAAGTCCTCCCCCAAGGCATTTGTCCCTCCTTGTGTTTGTCCTTACTCTGAAGTGGATTTATAAGCGGCCTCTCGTAAACAAACAGACAAATCCGAATTCATGTTCCAACACACCACCAACAACAACAATTCACGTTAAAAGTGCTTCTGTAAGATAAACTCTTGTCTTTCTGGTTTAATTTCTAAAATAGCGTCACACAGTTTGGAGAACTGTTTGTTTTCTTATTCCTCAAGCGTGAACGACGGGTAATCTCAGTTCTTTTGCAGAACACCTTGGAAAAACTTAACTATACAAAAAAGTATTAAAATAGTGTTGATATCAAAGACATAGAAATATCTACATGAAAAATTCATTGTTTCGTGAACTCTTGGCTATCATGACTGTAGTTAAAGTTAACCCGAGTGGAGTAATTTTTCCGTAAGCGCGTTATCTTAAGTTTTTGATGAAATTTGAAATTCGTGACATCAAAATAAAATTAAGTCAAATTCATTTACGATTAAAATTTAAAATAAAAACATAATTTCATATTCATCATAATTGTTACTATAGTAAGAGAATCTATTATCGACGACATATTTAAGGACGGGTGTTCTGGTCTCCCTACCTTCATCACTAAGAAAATGGTTTTTTCTCCCTCTATTTCTCGTGCCCGTGATATTGCCGGGCAATAGTATTCAAACGTTATGCGCCAGAAAGATAAGATCATTTCAATTGTTATGCACGCAATTCCTTTATATCTCATTTTACACAACAGATGACATTACCAGACTATTTTTAACTTAATTCGGAGATAGTTCATTTTTAAATTGACGGTAGCAGTACTCAAATACGTGTATTTGTGATACGCATTATGCAATCGTTGCTCATTTTTTTAAAAACTTATGTTCAAAGAAAACTTTGCAAATATGTATTTATTTTACGAAGTAAGTTTTCTAAAATCCTCTTTTAATGCTTAAAAAATATATTTTTAATGATTACCCGCTTACTAGAAAACACGCATTCAGTCTCAATAACCCTGAATGTTGGCTTTTCCTCGAAATTTAATTTTACTTTTCTTCCGCATTTAAAAAAATGTCCAAAATCTATCGAAAATATTTTCCATGTCTTCTTACTGTTAAACTATTTCGCGATGTTATACAATGTGTCAGTCTTTCATTTCTAGAAAAATAACCCTCTCATTAACCTGCATATATGAACGAGGAAATCACTTAGAATACAAAAAATAACTAGCGTCAGGACTATGATAACATCACAAATATTTTCCAACAGGATAAGAATAACTTCATATTAAGGTCGAAACATACATTTTCAAAAATTTAAACAAATGTATTTCGTATTTCATAAACGAATAGTTATATGAAAGTGTTTCCTGCAATTTTATAAGATTGAATACGAATTTCAACCTCATTTAAATGAAAGTTATAGCAGTCCTTTCTAAAATTATATCGATGAGTATTTAGATTACAACACTCATGCGCCCTGGCACTGCGAGCAATCAAACTTCTGAACTTCATTTTAATATATATTAAGATGTTAATTGCCTCCGGTGATTTTAACCCATTTTCCCTTCAAAATGTTTACTTAAGGATCAAGTTGCTGAATCTAATTTTCGTTCATGCAGCCTCAAATATCAAACGAGCATCAAAATTTGAAAGATAAACTCCTGTTTCAAAATATCGCAAATAAACAGGAATGTCTTTTGATAAAATTGATAAAATTGCTGTGCTGGCACTTATAAAACTTAAAAATTGAGTTTTCATGAACTTTCAGATATATATTTATTCTATTAGCATATTTTAAATATACTTTAGCATTATTAATAAAATTAAGCCCATACACTTTATTAGAAACATTACAATGACTTACATCGTCCAGAAAAATTTTGAGACCGGATAATCTTAGAAAAAGAATAAATTTAGGTAAAGTATGCAGAAAAATTTGGGAATGTCATTATGATGTTTTAATTAAAATTTTTAGAATTATTATTTATACTTTTGGTGTTGGAATTTTAAATGTTAAAATATTTTTTATAATGATCAGTTAAAAAACTGAAAAATTATTATTATTACTTACATTATTTATTCACTTTAAAACCATATTGTTTTTAGAGACTCGTTGCTACACAGTTAAATCTCCAACAGGAGCTCAGCTTTCTATCTGAAACCAGGCAATATACTAATGATTGAAGAATCTAATGCTGAAATATGGCAACTACCTCATTACCAAGAACCAAGTTACTATTTTAAAGTTACAGTAACCGATCGGCCTGCTTGCTTATGTTTTTCAAGTAAGTAGGTTTGAAAGATGCAGGATAATATAGTTTTGCAATTAATATAGGAATAAATGAAAACGTGTTTGAAATTTAGTTTACTATTTTTATTCTCTTTGGTTACTTAAACATTAAATACGCATTCATCGAATTATGCAAGTAACGTTTCAGAAACTGAGTGAAAAACGACCAATCATCTGAATACGTACTCTTGCACAACTAGTGTGCACCAAGGGAGTGAGCACAATGCCTGAAATATCACATTGAAAGAGATAGTAATCTGTGTGTAGGACGTTGCAGATATTTCCAGCCAACAGTCTCGCTAAAGGCTTTGCTACACGGGCATAATTTTCATCAATTTGGTAGTTGCAGCAACTAGATGAGCCCGGATAAGCATGCACGGTTGGCACAGTAAGTAAACTCGAAGCTGTGAATAAAATTTCTGAGGGTGCTCACAAAGTACAGAAATTCGCCGAATTACTTGTTATGTAGAAATAGGAAATACTACGATTGGTTGGTATTCAAGCAACCAACAACATTTTCGTCTCTGAGCGAAAACTCGGAGACAACCGTTCCCTAGATAACCCCGAAAAATTTCAAGGAAAGTGGCAACCAACTTGATGGAAATTATGCCCGTGTAATAAGGCATTTTAGAAACGTGATAGACCCATTTCATAACGACTAGTTCTTTACATATTTCTGGGAAGCTTGGACATACCCAAACTATTTTCTTTTCAGTTGTTTACGGCTCTTTAGATTCCGTTTTCTACATTTTTTCAGTAAAGAGTTTTAGGTGTTTTCTGCAGCTGCTTATGCAAGAAGTTTCTCGAGTAGTAAACTTCTAAAAATTTCGATCTTTTGTTCCTTCTTTTCTCCTTCTTTATGCTTGCAGCCTAGAAAACATGGCTCATATATAACAAGAAACGAAATTAATGAAACTGAAACTTTTAGAATTCAAACTTTACAATAAGATGCTAATCATTTTAAAGTAAACTTATCCAACAAAACCTTATCAGTAAGGGATTACGTACTAGATGAATGTGCGCCCATTTTCGAAAACATTGATGCTGAACACTGTAGCAATAGTTTAATTAAAAATGCCTAAATATGCGTATAAAAAGAATGTTCTTTTTCTTTGAGCATTAAATAAAGAATTAAATAATAACGACAATAATATTAATAAATGCGAGAAAAATAACATACCTCTAAGAAACAGGATATCATTCATTTTCAAAAAATACTATAATTTCCCTGTTCAACTTGTGTTGATTTGTTCTTTCTTTTTGTACAACCTATTCTTATCCAGAAAACTAGTTCTTCTAATAAAATGCATGAAAATTCATAAACTTTGAACATAATGTGCAACTAAATTTATTTTTTCTTCTGAATAGAGAGATGAAAATCTCCACTTAACTGATGCCAAACATTAAATTTAAAATAAAAAAATATTAAAAGAATCATTCTAATGTTTATACACACAGTTTAGAAAGTACAAGTATTATAAATGTTCCATAATACTTAAGTACATTTCTATAAGTTATTTGTTAATATATGTCCACCATGTCACGCTCTATTGAGCGCAACAGTACATTTTTTCTTGATAATAAAAAAAGAAAGATTATTATATTACAAATGTGAATTTATTGTGTTCATAATTACTAGATTTTAACAATGTATATACGCCTTAAGTATATCAATATGAAAGTTGAAACCTAATTTAAGTTAAACTTTTCGCAATAGAGTAGAGAAATAACTCTTCATTAAGGGTTTCCTCATTTCTTTTATCGATTTAGACTTGATTTTTATTACCATAGTGTTCCACAAGACCTTAAAAAGGCATTTAATTTAAATTTTAATCTCACAAAAGTTTACCATAAGGAAGTTAACACAGTGGATTTTGAGTAAAATTATACAACTTCACATCTTAGTTAATTTTTTTCCAAAAAAGAACTATTGAAATGCAGTTAGCAGCCATTAAACTCATGGAAAAAATTAACTACGACCTAAAGTGGTTATTTAATAAGTCAGGGCCGTATTTGGGGAGGCAACGTAGTGGACATTAAAAATATATAAGAAGCTGCAGAAAAAAAGTTGATGAATAAATTTTATTATTTATAGTACATAAAAGAGGTAGAAATATAATCTTTCATTAGATGTCCCCACACGTAAATTGATAGAAAATCGTTTTATTTATTATATTTTTATAACTATTTGTTTTTTAAAGAAGGACCAGGGAATTTGAGAAAGTACTAAATGTTATGTATATATTTCGAACGATATTTTAATGATTTGAAATATTAAAACAAACCGAATAATATATTAAGAGTATCTTGTTTTTTAAAAGCCTTATGCGAAAGCGGTAACAACAAACAAAAGAAAATTGAATGCAAGGGACATGATTTGCAATATTTTTTTAGAGTGACCCGTATACTATTACTAAAACCTTGAATGTTACTTTAAAAGCTCTAGCAGCAATGACATTTTTTCTAAAATTAATGAAAAATTGAAATTCGAATGATATTTGTTCACATTATCCGAAATATTTCGGCTGATTTCAAGTGCAGATGTTCTGTAAACTTTTAAAATGAGGGAAAATATTTAGAATGATAAAATTTCAATTTTCTAACGCTCTTTTTAACTTTGTAAAATTTGTGTAGTATTCAATATTCATTTTCACGTTATTAAATATATCCCACATGTGCCTTTTAGAGGAGTGGTGGTTTTCTAATAGGCACTTATTAACTCCAACAGACAGAATATAGTATTAGATTATAGAGATACATTATAGTGAGCCTTTGTGCTAAAAAAAGCTGAAATAGCGAGTTAAAATTAATGCATAAATGTACAAATGAAAAGATTAAAAGCAAACATGGACTTGCTTAGATTTTATTTATTTACATGTGAAAAATTACAAATTATAAGACAAGCACTTTAAAAAAGCGTTAATTTTAGCATAACACTGTACTTCATTGAACCGTCCTTCTTTGTGCTGATTTAGTCTTTTACCAACACGAAGAATTTTTGGGTTCTGAAAAAAGACGCCATGTTAGATTCGAAAAAGATGTCTGCTTGTTTTTAACTTATAAATATTTGGTTGGCTTTTTTTGCCTGTTTGAAACAGTACTATGTTTATAATTCTTTTCTTCCAACAACATAAAGATATCTACCGTGATAAAGCAAGCATCCACTTGCTTTATCATTTTTTTCTACTTATGTTGATAATTTATGTAAAATATGACCCAGCGATAAATTTTCGGAGCACATAACACAGTTTAAAAGTTTAAGTTTTTTTTTCAATAATAAGTGTGAAAACCTTTAGTGGATAAAAGAGATTTGGGGTTTGCGATAAATATGCATGATCTTATCACTACAGTGGCCTATTGACATGCTAGCGTTACGGAATAAACTTATGGAAGTTTAAAATATGGTAATGGATGTTCTAAAATTTCTGCAGTTTCTGAGTGCAGATTTTCAGCATATCAGTTACCCCATTAGCGCATGAAGTAGATGATTTAAAGTACTTTACTATGCTGAATTTGCGAAAGATAGTATCTGCTATAAACATTTCGTAGCTACTAATGCTGCGTTTATAAGAAACACAATTTATCAAGTGGATCGAAAAGATGGCATGGTTTTACTTAGCTTTACATTTAGCCAAAGTGATATTACGACTATGCAATGTTGAAGAAATTGAATATTCTATTTTGTAATAGTAAGCACCTAAGTAGAACATATTTAAGCATTCTTCTTATTTTATAGTTGGGCAAAATGCTTACTATTTAGATGCTTTTGCTTTTAAAAGGCAACAGATTTGAAATTACACGTTACATTTTCCTTAATGGTTACCATTAATGGGTGATGGTAACATTATAAATTAAAAGTCAATTAAGACATAAAAGAATGCAGAGAATTTTATGTTGCAGAGATAAAGGAGCTATTATAACATATAAATGTCCAAAAGTTAAACTTTCTGTGTAGCACGAGAAATCATTGTCTAACTGCAACGACTGAATTATTAGCCAACAAATATTAACTGTCACACACAAAAAAGAAATTATATTAATACTAAGGAACATT